>CANXYI010245705.1:0-12307 GCA_948208565.1 Hura crepitans | reverse complement strand
AACAACTTACCATACATGTCCTAATATGTCATTATATACTAATCTTTTACTACATCTAGTTAATTATATTATAATACCTTCTCATACCAACCAATCATAAAATCATAGTTATATAGGTTATACCATCATTGTACATTAAATACATATATTAAAAATGAAACTTAACACGTACTAATGATATACCATACCAAATTTACAAATCTAATCATATGTCAAGACATATAATCAAATCATAATTATCTTTATAAACATGTTGCAACTCACATGTAATCATGTATACTTTTTTCCTTAAAAAAATCTCACTCTTTTATAATTATCAAATACTTATATGACCATACATAGAAGGCAATAGACCATAAATAGATAAAGTGAGATTCTAAGCCCAAAGGCTATACTAATGCTTGGAGGCTGTAATCATGCACAAAGGCTATAATCATGCCTACAGGCTTTAATAAATGTCTAGTGGCCTAGTGGACCTTATTGTGGCTACACCTGTTAAATGTACATTGGCACTATTGACTTTACTGCTATTGTACTAGATAAAAGTATAGTAGTGCTATCGACTGTACTACTGCTATACCAGCTCAATGTATAGTGGCACTATTGACCTTACAACTGTCATGCCAGCTAAATGTACAATGGCACTATCGGCCTTACTACTGCTGTACCAGCTTAATGTATAGTGGCACTATCAACGTTACTATTATTGTACTAGCTCTATGTATAGTGGCACTATCAACCTTACTATGATTGTACCTATTAAAAAGGCATCTAAGCACCCTAGCAGCTACTATCTCTCCCCAGTTGACTAGTCAACCTATTAAATCTAGGTTGTTTAATTGTACGGGGTATTATCTTATAATTTACATTCTCATACATATGATTACAATGTAACTTGATATAATACATCATACTCTCATATCATAAAACTCTAGCCACCTCAAAAATTATGGCATATTAGTATATATTAGATATAATATATGTGTAATAGACTTTCTTTCAAATGATTGTCATGTATTTTATCACATTACAGCTTGATATCTCCCATCCGAATCTCACATTATCATATTTTGACTGCCTCACAAAGCATGGCACAACTACATATATCATGAGACATAAATGTCACAAACTTACTTTTACATTTCACTTATTTTAATCATGTGATTACACAAAATATAAGATCATATGAAGCAAAAATGATGTCAAATAAAACCAATTAACAATCATTCTCACACATCCTAATGTATTACACACCTACTCATGTTAATTAAATTACACATGATTTAATGCATTATTATGTCAAATCTCATTTTTATCACTCAATTAATCATGATTTGTAGCATTTAATTTATACATATTAGTGTTCACTATCAAAAAACACTAGACTTATAAAGCACAAATATATCTAACACTGATATTGTTCATCAAATCATGAAATTAAGCATCAATTACAATCAAATACATTGTCAATTAACCAAATACGTGAATGACATATCATAACATATCTAACAAACAAACTTATACACACTTTTTACCAGTAAAATAGTATATAATGCATAATTTAATTGTAATGCACTTACAGAGATCTTAAAATACATCAATATATCTTGATCAAGATTTCTCTTTCCTTTTCCTCTTCTCTTTATCTATACATATGAAAGGCATAATGCTCAAAAATCCATATAAAATAAATCGTTCATCGAAACTTAAAACTAACTTTTGCATATTAACTACCGGTCTTTGAATCATGATAGAAAAATATCAAAGCTAAAAAAAACTCACATGAACCTAACATTGTCACTATTCACCTTAATCTCTAATCAATAAATCTCCATAGCTTTCATGAAACTTCATGCCAAAATTATTGTTCTAAGACAGTGTAAGTTAATTTTACAATGTAAAATTAGAGAAAATAGGCTTTACTTAAGATAAATGGAGAAAAAAAGAGACAAAGGCCATCGAAATCTTAAGCTATGTCTTTAGCTACTGAAGAAGAAGAAAATACACTAAATGACAAAATTTTAACTTTTATACCAAAAATAAAAATATTATTTTTTCCTTTTTTCTTTAAAAATTCATAAAAAATAATTTGTAAGCACAAAAATTCTCAATTTTGTCCAAAATCACAAATATTAGTTCCCACATGCCCCTAAAATTTCAACTAAAAATTCCAAGAAAACTGATAAAAATTACAACTTTGAATATTATACAATTTTTGAAAACATACTTCCCGATCTCAAAAAATTTTGATTCTAATTCCATTAGACTGGTTAGAATTTTTGAGTATTAGGTTATATCAATTTAGATCCTTTAAAAATATAGTTTATGGTTCAGGTTCAACTACAGCACAGTTCACAAGATACTGGAATGAAAAAATTGACCACACTTTTGACCAATTTAATAAATTTATTTTCACTCCAAACTTCATCCAAAGTTATGCTATGATTAATACTTCTCATCTAGTAATGTCAGTACATCCTGAGTCTTTAGATCACTATACCCTTCTATGAATGTACTATTCATAAATTAAGGGTTTTCGAGGCATTAAAATTTTTTCCCCTCTTAAAAGAAATTTTATCCTTAAAATTACCTAAAATGAATAACTATGGAAATTTGTTTTCCATCTAATCTTCTCTCTCTCAGGTAGCCTTTTTGATGACATGATACCTCTACCATACATTTACAAAAGGCACTATCTTATTCCTTAGTTCTTTCACTTTTCAAGCTAAAATCTTCAATGGCTCTTCTTCATATGAAAGATGTGGCTGTATCTCTACTTCTTCTTATGATAACACATGTAATGGATCCAATCTTTATCTCCTAAGCATAGACATGTGAAAAACATTATGTATCTACTCTAGCACTAGAAGCAAAGCAAGTTAATAGGCTACTGGTCCAACCTATTTAATTGCATCATATAGACCACTAAATTGTTGATTTAGATTTCCTTTCTTGCAAAATCTCAATACTTTCTTCCATCGAGATACCTTAAGAAACACCTTGTCTCCCATATTATATTGAAAGTCTTTTGTCTTCAAATCTATATATGACTTCTATTAATATGATATGGCTTTCAGCCAACTCTGATAATCTTTGATCTCAAACAAATAAGGCTTCCCTTCTTTAATCACACTCATTGTACTCATAAACTTGTAATCATCTTTCTAAACTTCTTTCACTTGTTATTGTAAACTAAGTTTCACTTGCATCTTTGTCAATAATCATCCATCATCTTCAATCTAACATTCATAGCTTTTAATTGATATAAACTTTCTACTAAGGGCATCTGTTATTATATTGACTTTCTTTAGATGATATTTAATAAGGCAATCATAGTTATTTATTAACTTAATCTTTTTTTGCTATCTTAGATTCAACTCCTTATGAGTAAAAAGATATTTCAAACTCTTATGGTCGGCATAAACATAACATTTCTCTTAATAGAGATAATGCCTCTAATTGTTTGAAGATAACAGGATTGGTGTATATCCTAACTTATGGGTCAGATAGTTTTTCTTATGTGGTTTCAGCTACTTAGAAGCATAGGCAATTACCTTGCCTTTCGGCATAAACACAAATCCTAATATGTTTAGAGAAGTATCACTCTAGTTAACAAAATCTTTCCTTAATACTCACTACAATAAAATGGCAAGCTTTATCAATATACTCTTACATTTATAAAAGCTTTCTTGACATTTGCCATCCCAAAAAAACTTACCATTCTTTCATAAAAGTTGTGTCATAGGGGTAGCAATCAAAGAAAACCCCGTGACAAATTATCTATAGTAACCAGCTAAACTTATGAAACTCCTAATCTCGATGATATTTCTAGGTGGCTTCCACTTGATCATGGCTTTAACCTTGCTACGATAAACTCTTATGCCATCTGCTATAACAATGTGTCTAAGAAAAAATACCTTATCTAGCCAAAACTCACACTCACTAAGCTTAGCTTATATCTTTTTATCTCTCAACTTTTAAAGAAGAATCTTTAAATGCAGCTCATGTTCTTCTTGATTCCTTGAATAAACAAGGATGTAATCAATGAAAACCATAATGAGTGGATCTAAGAATGGCCTAAAGATATGATTCATTTGATCCATAGATGCTACTAGAGCATTTGTAACCCTAAATGGCATTAGAAAAACTTGTAGTGGCTATATCTTATTCACATCGGCCTCTTTGACTCTTTAATGATAATAACTAAATCTAAGATTAACCTTAGAGAAGACACCTACTTCTCTCAATTGATTAACCAAATCATTAATCCTTGGTATTAGATACTTGTTCTTGATAGTGACCTTATTCAACTACTGATAATCCACACACAATCTCAGTGATTCATCCTTCTCCGTGACTATCAGAACTAGTGCTCCCTAAGGTGAAACACTCATTCTAATTAAACCTTTATCTTACAACTCTAGCATCTGCTTTTTTAACTCTTTTAGCTCAGTAGGAGCTATCCCATAAGGAGTTATAGATACTAGCATTATGCCTAGCAACATTTCAATCCAAAAATTCAACCTATTTTTTTACTAGTAACCAGGTAGCTCTACTAGGGACGCATCCTCAAATAATGATACTACTAGTATTAGGCATATTTATGGCTATACTTTAGCTTTATAAACTCTTTTTAACTCAAGATAATGTTCTATTATATACTTCTTCTTAACTCTTTAATAAATGACTCCCATGTCAAAACCTCTCTTTCCTTAATTGCTCTAACATCTATTATAGCCAAACTGGCTAATCATAAAATCTATGAACTAAATGACTAGTATCACTTCTAATAATAGAATTGGCCCTAGCAACCTCTAGCCTATCTATAGTAAAAGTATGGCTCTCGACCTCTTCCACATCTGTTGATGTAAATTAACCCATCCTCAAATTTGTATGTCAAGGAAATAGATTATAAGCCTTAATAATTATAATTATATGATGTATACATTCAAATCATATAACACTCTTATATAACCTATATACATTTTAAGGGATGCCTAAATCGGAGCTCTGATACAACTAAATATGACACCCTTTACTCAATTTAATTGCCAGATCTAGATAGGAAATGACACACAATCAATATCTTATCTCATACTATAAAATCCATATGAAAACAAATCTTATTTTCAAAACAAACTTTACATGAATAAGATGTCAAAAATACAAATAATCAAAAATCATTTTCTTAGGTTCATTATTGGGGTCCTTGAACTCAAGTTATAGCAATATAATGGCAGCTCGGGGCACTATCCAAAAAAGTAACCTACAAAAAAAAGTACTTCTATATCAAATGAACTAATCACAACTACTTTTAGGTCAATCTAACTATCCAAATCAAATCTTATCTTCACAAATTAGCACACGCTTAATAAAGCCACATATACCATAAACCAAGTCATACATATGAGATAAAATATTATTTATAATAGTTTACACCAATATATACTTTCCAGTTTAAGCCCAACCCTTTAGCTATACAAGAGTGCTAGTTGTAATACACATCAAATAGTTATACTAAAATAATGTAATGCTAGGAAAGATAATCTCTCGATCTATCTGCTATTATTAAGATCAACTAAAATTTTGTTTTCCATAACCTATGAATCACACAGATATGATACGCTAAAGGAATGCTTAGTTATGTATTCAAATTGACTTATGTATGTAAAATGCATTCATTAAAAAATAGGTACATGAACACATAAATATTTGACATAGTGTGTATAAACATATTTTCATGCAAAACAAAGGTCAAATGTATGTATAACCTACCTTATCGACTCAACCATGTGTGTTCAACTACTAAGGTACACCAAATATACATGTATCATGATATATTATCTTGTATTAGAGATGTGAAATTGGCATAGACCTAACTACAAAGTGAATGGACTAGTGTGAATCTAAATTTGAAAAGAACATATTAGGTGGAGCTTGATCTAAATACAATAGATTAGTGTAAAGCTCACTCTAATAAGAATAGATTGCCATAAAGCTTAGCCACTGAGGTGTTACTTTAAGAATGGAATAAATAGTTGCTTGCTTTTAAGATGATTCACTTATAAATGTTCATACATGCTAGTGTATACATGTGTGTGTCTCTTTTGCCCATTTGAAAAAGCTTTTGCCTCATGTATAGAGGGATGATGAGTAATGACACAAAATACATGCCATGATGGAAAAATATGTGTACGTATAATTATCAACAAACTCATTACTTTAAGACCTATGGAAACACGTATGGGTTTGAGGAAATGATCTCTTTAAAATAGGGTAGTTGTCACTAAACTAGGTAGAATACTTTATGAAATAGGTGAAGTAGTAAAAAATATAGCAAGAAAGGCTATTTCAATCGCAACATATGATCTATCTCGTGTGTGCCTAAGTGTGTCTATGATCATCTACATGTAGTAGTGGTCATTCAGCTTATATATGTATGGGTGTGCATGTGTGATTTGATATTAATGTGTATTATCTTATAAAACATGGTGTTTGACATTATAATACATGTTCATGTTCAAATATGTATGCGCATTTATGCATTCCTATGCCTATATATGTATGCAGGTGTAAGAAAGTGCATGACAAGAGTTGAATTTGTATGCTTATGCCTAATGTATCAATGAGCATTTTTGTTGCATGATAAGTGTACTAACAATGGATCTTAAAACCAATATGAGTTGAATTTCTAGTGAATGGTATGCATTTTCATACCTAATTCTTTTACATGAATACATGACAAATGTGGCAATAGAATGATAGAATCAGTGGCATATGTGTATTGTTACCCTATGAGTGAATATGAATAGACTGATGCATGTTAGGCATATGATTAATATCCATATACACAGGTGCATGTTGTATGTTACATGTACTATAAAACAAATGTATGAATGAATTGCATATGTTATGTGTCTTTTGGGTGCCTGAATTACAAGAGCTATACAATAAATTCTTGGGTAAGATGCTCATGTAGAATGATGAACATGTTAATGATAATGCATGAGTTTTTACATAGCGATTGCATGAGCAAATTCATGTTTATGTGTAATAAATAAATTTGAATAAACTAATACATTATGCTTAGTGTAATGATTGAGTTGTCACTAACGTGTGTATGAGTGGATGATAAATGTCGTATTTTTTTATCTATCTAATAACAACAAGTTTGTGAATGAATATTTGTATATACAAATGTATGTATTATGAACAAGCTGATACTAATGTATGATCAAATCTGGTGATTGAGTGAACAAATGTGAGTCTACATTCTAAATGAAAAGATTGATAAGTAAATGTAAGCTTGTCCATGCTGAACATAAATAAAGTGATGCATGTACCTAATTCCTTCTAACCTTTCTTAGGGGAACAAATGATTACTATAGTGATAAACATATTTGTTCCTAATCTTTTTTGAATGAATAATGAATGAGTAATGAATATCTAGATGTGTATGTGTTGTATACATGTTAAGTGTATGAGTGAAATGTACATACTTAATGAGTGCTAATACTAATGTAAGAGTTAAATAAAGGATGAATATCTTGACAATAAAAGTTAAATAAAGTGTTAATGTGTTAACACTAATGTAGGAGTTAATATTAAGGCAAGAGTTAAATGTTGTGAACTATATGTTTAGCTACCTAATGGATAAGTTTGTGCCTAATTCTATCTAGACAAATGTAACTCTATCCCAGACTAATGATTATAAAGCCACTTAAAATACATGAAGCTAATAAATGTGCTAATAAATTAATATAGTGAAAATAACAAATATATTCCTGGTAAATTAGCTGATGTATGAATCTTTGTATTTAATTTTTCTAAATGACTGAATAATGAAAGTAACTTCTCTTAAATTAAAGAGTGATGAATGCATTTTACACAACGTGATAAATGTACATTCACTTAGATGAATGTATTTTCTCTTAGGTAAATAATGACTAATATAGATTTATCCTAGACAAATAAAGGTGGTAACACTAATGCCTATATGTGCTTAATTTTCTTTGTATGAATAGGGTAAGACTACTGCATGCATGTTCCTAATTTTCTCTAGATTCATGTACATATGGGAATGCATAAGCCAATAAAACTAATGTATGAGCTGATGTTTGTCTAGATACAAGGTTTTGCTGCTAAAATCACCATCTATTAGATTTATTACAAGAAAGACTCGAGTTTAATAAAGGTGAAGGCATAGAGAAATGGGTTATTTTGGAGTCATGATTAGGCTAGGAAATGAAATATTCCATGAATATAGAGCCATAGTGAAGTATGTTGAGTTACTGTGAGGACTAGTTTAAGGAATAAAATACTCCATAAAAGTGGAGGTGTAGTGAAACATATTGAGTTGGGGTGAGGAGTAGGCTAAGGAATGAAATATTCCCTGAAAGTGAATGTGTAATAAAGTATGGTATGTTGGGTGAAGAGTAAGCTAAGGAATGAAGTGGTGTTAAGAAGTTGATAAGACTAATAATTCGAGCATAACATTTATTTGTTGGATAGAGGATGTGACTGGAGAATGATTCAAATGTATGAGATAACAAAGGATAATACCCTTATTATTAGTTTGTCCGACGATTTTCAAACTAAATATTTTCTCACCACCTTTATAGGTTTTCAATCTTTTGAGGTATGCTTTAATGTTTTCCTAGAATGCCATTGCGAGCTTCTTCTCTTTTTTAATTTAGCTTATCCATATCATTATTTTGGATTAAATTTTGCAGTTTTTAGTGTTTTCTTATCATGGTTTAATGCATTTTGAACCACATTGAGTTCTTTAGGAGGATGATTTGTAATTTATGGCCTTAAAGCATATGCTATAGATAGCTTAATAGGACTTCTTAGATTGAAGGTTAACTTATGTGGGTGCTAGCTTTTTGGCCCCCAGTATAATGAATGTAGGTGCTTTAATTGCATATTAAATGTCATCCTTCTGACCTATTCAAACATTGTATTAATGATGTCCCTAATATTGGCCATTTTAAAGATTTTTTTGCTAAATATTTTCTCTCAAGCTTCCCTACTTTTTTCCTAGAGTCATGGTCTTGGTTGATCAGCCTAGTGGGATTTAAAAGAGACAGTTCTTGGGTAAGGGCAACCATAGTTCAATGATGCTCAATACTTTAAGGCTTAAGATATATTTCCTTCTTTATGGGCTTTCTCTAATGGTTTTTGAAGCTTTAACTTTTAGAGCTTATTGAACTTAGGCTTTTATGTGAAAAAGAACACAAAAAAATGTTTCAAATGTTCAATGTTTATAATGGCTCCTATGAGCTTTTAAGATTAAAGAAAAACATCCTTTGGATAGAGTTTTTGGGTTTTCTAGCTTTTGATAAACAAGTGTAAAAGATGTAAAGACTTTTCTTGAGTAGTTTTAGTTGCCTCTTGTTTTTTTTTTCACTTTTCTTTTCACGCATCTCACTTTTAGGGATATTTCTCATACCTTATAAAGAAAGATTGAGTTTTGAGCTTTAGAATTTTGTGTAAAAATGATGACCCATTCTTTACAAAATTATGAACTATTTGTGGTGATGCATGTGGATTAAGCTAATTATGTATTTTATTTCTATTCTTTTCTCAACTCACTTTCAAGAGTACCATGCCATGCAATAAATGTGAAGAAGCATAAAGATGCTCATGTAGAATTAAAATAATATTTTAATAAACTAAAAATAATTGCTTATAAGAAAAGAACAAGCCAAGAAAAAAGTCATTAACATCCTAACTATCACTAAAATCTTCAATCTCCTTAGATAGTGAAATCTTATATTTACATGACATTAAGCCTAAATGGCAGACTGAGAGACTAGAAAATAGAGCCTTACCCTTTGGAGAACTGAGGAATGGCTATGAGATGCTATGATAGGCCAACTTCAAGATTAAGTATTGCATTACATTTTATGAGGACCTAAATGGCATGGCAAAGTGTTTTACACTTATTTGTAAGATGATCAATTCTTTGATGATATACATAGTATAGATCATGATGATATTTTGATGGAAATTAATGTCAATGAGGTTTGGGTGCTAATTTTTTAAGAAGGCTTCTTGCTTTTAATTCTTTAATCATTGTTGTCAAGGGCCTATTAAACGTAAAAATTTGCATGGTGGGTTACTGGGTTTGATTCTTCGGTCATTATTTGCCCCCTTTATTAAGTCTGTGTTTGTTAGAATTTTTATAGTGCATTATTGTTGGGCTTCTAGAAAAAAATTTTCTTTGATCATTAACTCTACGAATATCATCATTCTTCATTCTAATGGTACCATTTCCTCGTTCATCATGCTTCTAGTCATGAACTGACTTTCTCCTTTTATTTTAAATCTAGTGCCCTTTAAAAGGTGGAAAATATTTAATGGATAAAGGTCTTAACTGTCTTATCCTTTAAAGAGCCAAGGTGAATGGCAATCTATAATGGATATTTAGATAACTGGTTAGTATAATACTAGGTTACTACCTGTACAAAGTGTGTTATGATGCATGGTGTAAGCATTATGATGCATATATGTGTAAGACATATGGCAATAACTAGATGTGAGATACACAAATGTAATAATAAGGAAGCTAGTATAATACATGAGGTGACTAGGCTTGAGTAGTGTACATGACATGATGCATGCAAGTGGATAATTGATTTTTACAAAATGTGTGGTGATACAAGTATGATGTACTTAGGTCTAACTAGCCTGTAAGTTTGTGAGAATGTTGCTAATGAAATTTCACATCATCTGATACATGATGTGAACTATTTCTATAAGATGTGTGTATGTTAATGCCTAGATTATGAATATGATAACTAGGAGGCTAGTATGATTCATGATGCATGCTTAAAGGATGAGTAAAAAAAATTGATATACAACATATAATTCTAGTGGTTTATATGGTTTATGATCCCTACCAATGTATGGATGCATGATATGTCTATGTTAGGTAAGCTGATATGGGATGAGGCCTATAATAATGATTCATGTATGTTGCATGTTAATATAAAGACAACTATAAAGATGATGCTTGACATAAATATTACAAACTTCTACTAGATGCTTGCGAGGATATAGATAGAATGATAGTGATACATAACAATCATGAATGCATGATATTCCTATGATGGGTGCATATTATACCTCTATCATATAAGATTATAGAAGATGTGAACTATTTATTTATGCCTATAAGATGCATGCCCATGCATGGTATGCCTTCACTTAGGTAAATGATATAGGATACCAATGTGGAGTATAAAAAGTGGTCACAAAAGTAAGAGTTAGTGATGACACATAGTGATTACGATGCTTGGTAATACATGTACCTAGGTGTATGTTTAATTGATAGTGAAAACTGTAATGTATGCACATGATGTGCCTAGACCTTGGATGCATGCATAATGTGACTAATATGTATAATTAACTTTTATAATATACCTAAACAAAAAAGCACATAGATATGTCATGATTGCATAATGTTTCCATACTAGGTGAATGCATAAATTCATATTACACCTAGACTAGGTAAGATGATGTTAGATGCGAACCATGGTGGGTTAGAATGGTCTTAGTGATAGATGTCATGTATTCTTAACTAAGGTATAAGTGAAGTCGACATGGTGGATGATACATGATAATGCCATGGTATGGTATTCTAAGTGTATACATATGGGAAATGGATTGATTTGTCATACTCTATGTGATGAATGATGCACACCTAAGTTTAAACAGTGGGATGATATATACACGAGGGTGTGTGATTCTAATATAGATGCATAACATTACAATACAAAGGCTAATATGGTTTATATAACTATATAAAAGATGTTGCCTATGAGATAATATCTTGATATGGTGTGGTTAGTCTAATGTGCAATGTATGTATAACTCATGAAAATAATAGGGCTTAGTATGACATATGTAAATGTATGTAACACCCCTTGCCCATTCTCGAAGGAAATAGGCAAAGCGTGCTACTTCTTGTGAGGTCACCCATCCTTGGATTTCCCTAAGGACCTTTCGTTTAACACTTGTTCAACTTTGACCAACTTTCACTAAGATTATTCTTTTAGTGATTCTATCTGATTAATCTTTTCTTACTGCCTATTTTAGACTATTAAAACAATATATTATGACAACTAAATAATCATAGAAAATTAAGCAGCATAGTGGCTACCCGGGGGAAAAACCAAAGTATTCCTACACGAAAACCAATTCTAAAGCAACTTTCATTCATAAATCCACTATTGGACCCTCCTAGTCCCTCAAAACAACATTAGATATCACACAACAGAACATAGGGTCTCAAACCCATAGA
>CANXYI010245693.1:0-14694 GCA_948208565.1 Hura crepitans | reverse complement strand
ATGAATGAATGTTGAAATGCCTATGTATGTATATGATAAGTTATGTATGATCACGTTGTGAGATAAATTTTATGTGACTGCTACTTTTGCATTATATGCATGTAAGCATACATAAGTTAAATTGAATACACCACTAAGCATTTGCTTAGAGCATCATTTTATTTTGCAATTCATAGGTTCAAGAAATCAAATTAGAGTCAAAGCCTTAATATTAAAAACTGATTAAGGAAAGAATTCTTTTGGTACTTCTATTTTCTTAGGTATGATAATGTGATATAATAGTATATTAGCACTCTTGTGTAATTGAGGGATTGGGCTTAATATATGCTGTAAATATATTTTGTAACTCCATAATATTGCATAACAAACTATTTATATAATTATGATTATGAAATAATGTTTTATATAATCTCTTTTTATTATGCATGTATAATGAAAGGTTGAAATTCATTTTGAGATTGAGCTTGTTAAGTTGGGTTAGAGGGTCAGATGGACCTAGATAAAGTTATATTGTGTTGGAACGTTCTAAAAGTGCTATTTTTATGCAGGTTACTATTTGGGATAGTGCCTATTACAGCCATTATGCTATCGAAAATTTGGCACGAGGACCCTAATAGTATACCTTGGAAAATTATTTTTTGAAAATCCATATTTTTATAACGCTATACATGCAAAATGTGTTTTAATCATAATAATAAGGTTTTAAATTGGTAAAGGCTTTTTGTGAGAGTATATAGATATCAATTTATATGCTACTTCTTATTCGAATTTAGCAATTGAATCAGGTAAGGATGTCACATTTGTTGGTATCAAAGCTCTAATTTAGGTATTCCTTAATATATATAGGTTGCATAAGAGTGACATAGGATTTAAAAAGTGTATATCACACAATTATAGATATTGAGGCTTATAATCTTTTTCTTTTCCTATAGATTCAAGGATGAGTCAAAATAAACCATCGAGCGATGAGAAAGTTGAGAGCTATACTCCAATTACTATATGACAAGGGGCCTCTAAGGCTGAGATTGTTACTTTAAGTGATACAAAATAAGTAGCTCAAGGACCTCAGATACAACCTACATGGTTCGAAAAAATGATGAAATTAGTTAGGCAAGCGATTGCTACTATTATTGCTATAGTTCATCCTACACCACCTTTACCAATTTTGCTAGAATTTTAGGCTCTATAAAAAACTTATCTTGAGAGACTTAAAAAGAATAGGGCTGCGGACTTTAAAGGTAAAGAGTTTGATAGATCTTATTAAGTAGAATATTGGCTAGATAGAACTGTAAGGATTATACAGGAGCTAAGATATACTCAAGAGGAGTATGTGAGTTATGCTACTTCTTTTCTAGTTAATGAGGCTTCCAAGTAGTGGGAGACAATCATAGAACATAAGGCAGAAGCAGACTTGACTTAGGAGTTTTTCCTGAAAGAATTTAAGAAAAAGTACATTATCGAGCATCACCTAGATTAGAAGAGGTAAGAGTTTATAGACTTGAGGTAGAGATGAAGATTTTATTAGAGTACAAAAAAGATTTCAGAAGATTAAGCCTATATGCTAAGAAAGTGGTTGCCACTGAGGAGGACCGATGCAAGCAGTTCAAAAAGGGGTTTAACCTTAAGACTATACTTTAGATAGCTCTTATGAAGATTAGAGACTTATCAACTTTGGTTGTAGCTTACCACACTATAGAAAAGATTCAAAAGATGAGAGAGAAGTGAGATAGCTTTTGAAAGAAGAGGTCATTTCACAAGGGGCAAGCTAGTACAATTTTTACATATGAGAAGAAGCTGAAAAGTGAGCAATCTAGACAATAGTATAGGCAGAGATGGGATTAATCTCAAAAATAAGTTATAAGTTTACAATTTAAGGCCAGATAGTAGACATCAATTGCTAGCACATTAGTATCTATAGCCAAGCATACATAGACACCTTAGTGTAAGCATTATAATAGGAGGAATAACAATAGATGCTAGAAGAACATATGAGGAGTATGTTGGGGATATGATACCAAAGGCTATATATATAGAGATTGTTTAAGAAAACTAGTAGATTCACTTTAACAAAAAGATAAAAAGGATACAAGAGATCGAGTTGAGGGTAATTAGAGGGACAAGTCTGAAAGTAAAGCACCAGCTAGACAATATGTCATCTGATTTAGAGAAGAAGTGGATACACTATATGTGATAATAGGTACTTTCTAACTCTTTGATTTACCTACTTTAGCATTGAAAGATCTAGGTTCTACACACTTTTGTATTTTTATTGTATGGGCTTTAAATTGGGGTTAGTGTAAGAAGACCTTCACATTGATATTATGGTTAACAAATCAATAGGTGAACATGTAGTTGTGAATAAAATATATAGAGATTATCCTTTGTAAGTATAAAGATGTGGTTTTTTAGTTAATCTTATTGAATTAACCTTTAATGAGTTTGATATGATATTAGGCATGGGTTAGTTGTCTAAGTAACATGTAGTTATGGATTGTAGAAAGAAGCAGATCACACTTAAGGCTAGTGATAGGAATAAAGTGACAGTTGCAAGAGAAAGATCAAACTTTATGTGTGATATCAATGGTTATGGCTAAAAGATTGATAAAGAAAGGTTGTCAAGCAAATTTTACCAATGTGGTTGACACCAAAAAGTAGAACTAGAAGTAAGTTAGTTACCTGTAGTGTTAGAGTTTGAAGATGTTTTCCTAGAGGAGCTACCTGATTTACCACAAAAATGGGAGCTTGAATTTAAGAATAAAGTTTTGCTAGGAATAGCACTAGTATCCATAGCTCCTTATATGATAGCTCTAGTAGAGCTAAAGGAGTTAGAACTATAGTTGCAAAAGTTATTAGATAAAGGTTTTATCATATAAAGCATATCCCCATAGGGAGTACTGGTTCTATTTCTCAAGAAGAAAGATGGCTCCTTAAGGTTATATATAAACTATAGACAGCCAAACAAGGTCACTATAAAGAACAAGTACCATTTTACCTTAAATAGATGACCTTTCTAATTAGCTTATAGGAGCAGGTGTCTTTTTTAAGACCAATTTAAGATCAAGGTATTATCAGCTGAGAGTGAAAGAAATAGATGTGCATAAGACAACATATAGAATGAGATATAGCCGCTATGAGTTTTTAGCAATGCCATTTAAGCATGCTAATGCTCTAGCAATGTTTATAGATCTCATGAATCATATCTTTCTACAATTATTAGATTAGTTAATTATAGTCATTATTGATGACATCCTTATGTATTTGAAGAATTAGGAAGAACATGAGAACCATTTGAGAACTATTCTGCAAATGTTGAAAGATGAGAAGCTTTATGTCAAACTAGACAAGTGTGAGTTTTGGCTAGATGAGGTGTATTTTTTTGGGTCATGTAACATCGATAAATGGCATTAGAGTTAAAAACTGTAAGATTGAGGCCATTATAAAATAGAAGCCACCTTGAAACACCATAGAGATAAGAAGTTTCTTAGGTTTGGTAGGCTATTCTAGAAGGTTTGTCAAGGGGTTTTCTCTAATTGCTGCCACTATGACATGTCTTTCAAAGAAGAATGCCAAGTTTTTTTTAGAAGACAAGTGCCAAGAGAGTTTTGACAAGTTAAAAAGTATGTTGATAGAAGCACCAATCTCAGCTCAATTGATATCAGGGAAAGAGTTCATGATCTATAGTAATGCTTTATTTAATGTGTGACACCTCCAACTAAATTCTCAAAAAAATCCAATAGGCGTCGCACTTACCACTAGGTTACCGATCCTGAAACTTCTCTAAACCCTCACTCCTTAACTCTTATGGATTATTACTTATTTGGATAGATATTATTTAAATTCCCTATCTATTATCTCTACATTGCCATTCAGGGTATATTTAATCCTAAAATCCATTCGATAGCTTATTATAAATCCCATAGAAATTTGGGCAGCACAATGACTACTCGGGTGACATTCTGAAAATTTTGACCTTTCAAAAACACTTCTAATAAACTCAATCACTATTATCATCACCATATATACCCTTCTAGTCCTCTATTATCATCAATATATCATCCATAATATTTTATCATTACATAAGGCCTCAAGCTAAGAAAATCAAAATCAGACAGAATTTTTAACCATTTAGATCCATAAGCTTGTTTATATACAGCACATGTTTAACTTAAAACCATAGACACTAACAGCTTCTAAATTTGCTGAACCCATAACCTATAGTATTTTCATAAGTGCGTACTAAACCATTAAAAATACAATATATAATACCTTTTAATGCCTCTAGTGCTACACTATACAAAACTTGAGGGTGGACTGGTACTTGATGTTACCTGTGCATTAAAACACTAGTACACTAAGTATGAAACTCATTGGTGAATTTGAAAAAATAAAAACATGTCATTAGAAGCACACAAATGAGTCAGACATGTCATGGATGCATGAATGCACAATATCTAATACATGTAGCAAAATAAGAGTATTTTATTCACTAGTCTAATAATTCATTTATTTATATTTAAGCCATTCTATAATGTCATTAATTAATGTGTTAATGTTATTTGTCATTAGTTAAAATATTTAGTTATTAAATAGGCCTAACTAGATAGACTGCACTTTTAAACACTGGACCAAAAGGGAATTCAAACTATACAGTGGTCCTACATTTTAGACCTCGAGCTTCATACTAGCTCTAGTGCAGTGGCTCATCTTATGGACCCTAACCGCTACATTAGCCTAGTCTTAGGAAAAGATAGTAATATCCACAACATAGTGTAGTGGCCTATCTAGTGGATCCTAACTGCTACACTATCCTAGTCTGATAAATAGACAAATATCATCATCATAACATAGTGCAGTGACCTATCTTATGGGCTCTAACTATTGCACTAGCCTAGTTTGGTAGACAGACAAATGTCTAGTAGCTGCAAATCCCTAGTTAACCAATTAACCCATCCAGTGGGTGTCTAACTAATGGAACAAATATCTCTTATTTATTTTTATTGTATTACTAATGACCATTTTAAATTATTTATAACACATTAACAGACAGTTATTGTTTAATTCCCACAGTCCAATTTTAGCTAGACAGTTACAGGTCTGTTTTATTATCGGATAGTTATAGGTCCATTTACAATTTTACTTAGGCATTTTCCCTTACCAATTCAAGTCACATTGACATGCCATTCTAGGCCATAATTACTTTCATTCCATTTAATCCAATAGGCTAACAACAATTTCCTTACATTGCCATTAAAATCAAGTATAGAAAGTGTCTACATATCATATCCCATTTCAAGCATTACAAGTCACATTTTAGGTTACTTTTAATCATGTATTATAAGTAAAATTTCAAGTCATTTCTTAACCCCTTTCTTACTACCTTTTTCTTACATTGACTTATCATATCTCATGCCATGTTTCCATGTATAATTACTATAGAGATTATGTATTTTTACTAGGGATGAGAGTGGTTAATAGAGTCACCACCTGGCCCCTATACCAGGACCTCTAATCTTTTATACCATAAGGGTTTGAGATTCATATCTTATTTATGCCTTAATAGTATGCCTTTCATTTTATATTGTAACATTTATCAGTCCCTTATCAAGCAAGCAAGCATGCATTATATTTAAGCATTAATATCGCCTTTGCATCTATAAGAATAAATTATAGTATTTAAAATATATAATAAGGTATATTGTACATCCAAAAAGTGGGCTATTGATTAGTAGTTATTTGATAGGATAATAACCCATAATTCCATAGAAATTGGCAGTAATTACCCAACTCCCATCTCTAAGAGATTATCCTTTATTAAAATACAATTTTTCTTGTAACTTTTGATTAGAGAAAACTCAAAGGAAATTTTATTAGAAAACACCAATTAATAATGTAAAAAATTATTTAACATGAAAGTTAGGCAATTAGCATGTAAAATAAGTTATTTAACTAATTAGTACAACCTAAAATAAAACAAAAGATATAATAAGTCCAAAACTAAAGAAAATAAAGTAAAATGCTTACATGGTGCCATCTATATAACAATAAGTCCATGCATACTCTATGTATCTCTAGCTAGTGTCCATGTAGACTACTTCTTATAAGGAAAATTATGTCTATCTAAACCCCTATAAGGAAAATTATGTCTATCTAAACCCCTACTCTAGTGAGAAAAGTTACTTGTATATAACTCAAAGGAAGAGGTTTAACAATAGAAGATAAAAATATAAACTAATAAAGAAGACAAGAAAAACAAATACATGTGAAACTGAAGTTCAAAGTAGATGTTTGCACATACTACATTCCTTATAAAAGGGAGTTCATGTGGACTTGAAGATAGAATATTTAAGAATAAGACAAGAAAATCTATACAGACTATGTTCCTCATGAGAGGGAATCTGTGTAGACTATACAATAATTTTGATATATTAGCAACATATATTTTAGAGAATAAGATAATTATGCAATATGCAAACATTATAAAATAACATCAACATGGTAAACAAGATATATTAAAGCATGATATATAAGATAAATAAGACACTGTTACTAAACATAAGTTCATGCAGAGTATATATCATACACATAACAAGAAATTAAGTCCATACAAATATTATCATGTTGACAAATAAGTCTATGAAATTAAGATAAAGATAACAGAATGAATATGATGTAATGGCAATTAATTGTACTATGAAACAACTTAAATTCATAACCTACTCCTATGATCAAAGTGGGGATTACATAAAAAGACCTAACTTATGATCAATACTTAGAGATCATAGGTCTATGAAAAATAATATCAATTATATATAGAAGAGACCTTAGATATTACCTTGTGAATAAACTCTTTAAGCAATAGCAAAAAAGTGTAGAAGTATAGAAAGAATTATTATAGGTGAGGCTAATTGGACTAGTAGAGTTATTCCTCTTTAGAGTCCTCTCCTAGACTCATGGATGGGTTTATTAGCTACTGTGAAATTTGATTCTCAGCCTCCCCCTTCTTCATACCTAAGAAAGGTATTTATGGGCTTAGGTTTAAAAGTTTCCTATTTAAAGGAAATAGAATCCTAATAGGATTAGGAATTATAGTCCAAATAGAAAGATCCTACTCCTAGAAGACTTTACTTTAGTAAGTCTATACAGACTTGTACGGCTTAGTCTGTATGGACCTAAGTGATATACTTTCCTGCTAGTCTATAGGCTTTGGGCCGAGTCTTGGGTCAGGTTCAAGTTAGTTCATATAGACATAAACTTGGACTTATCCAAGTGAACCATAGGCATTTGGCTTGGTAAAGATGATTGAGCTATTACAGACCTAGGTCAAGCATGTCTATGTAGACCTTGTTTAAAGTAGGTCAATGCAGACTTACTTCCTAAAGAGCTTGTGCCATTGCTTAAAAGCCTATCTCTGGTGATCATTATAGGCCAAAAGGTGAGGTGTCTACAGTTGCCTCCACTTTGGTGTATGCTATGAAATGCCAAAACAATAGTGCATACTAAAGTACATGAGTTAGAAGTACTTACCTAAAGTTATTAACTATGACTGCCTTTAAATTATTATCAAGAGCTTGTCTCTTCCCTCCAAATATAGGTACCTAAAGTTGTTTGACCAATAAGGTCTAATCGGATGAAAGATGTTTTAATCATGCCTAAGGTTGTTTGATCGACAAGGTTTGACTGGATGGAAGATATTTTAATCATGCCTAAGGTTGTTTGACTGGATAGAAGATATTTTAATCACACCTAAGGTTGTTTGATTGATGAGGTTTAATCAAGTGAAAGATATTTTGATCATGCCTAAGGTTTTCTGACCGATTGAAATATATTTTGATTATGCCTAAGGTTGTTTGACTGATGAGGTTTAATTGAGTGGAAGATATTTTGGATTAGCTTGTTAGGCTGAACTTAAAAGAGTATGGATTTGCTTGTTAGGCTAAACTTGAGAGAGTAATGGATTTGCTTGTTAGGTTGAACCCGAAAAAGCTAAATTGGACATCGAGTCAAATCTAAGAGGATTGGAATGGATACAGAGTTGAACCTAAAAGAATTGGATTGGATAGAAAGTCAATTTGAGAGAATTAGAGGACCTAAAGTCAAATTTGAGTATGGAGTTGACTCTTACAAAAGAGAATGCAATAAGAGTTAGTATGAGTTTAATATAGCAAGTTTTTTTATTCATACTTAGCTTTTGTATGTAGCATTGAGCAATCTGTGGAGATTATATGCATGTGACTAAGATCACTCATGTGCTTAGTGTAAGGGATCCTTGTAGTTGTGAGTGAGTTGAGTCCATACAGATAAAAGTAAAGTAAGTCCATGTAGACAAGGTTGATATAAGTTCATACAGATAAAGTAAAGTAGGTCTATGCAAAAGGGATCGAAGTAAGTACATACGAATAAGATTGAAGTAAGTTTGTGCGAACATTGTATGACAAATCGATAACTGTTGGCTTTTTTCCTTTTCTTTTTCATTTTGATTCCTCTAATTTTTCTATTTTCTCTTAAAAAAAATATAATTCAATGGTGACTTTCCCCTCTAGCATGAAACCCTCTAAAATCAGTGCTACTGTAGTGAACAAAATCTCATTTAGTGACCTAACACTGATTTTAATAGATTTAGCCCACCATGTATGCTCGAAAGTATGCCCCTATGTGCATTTTCTTCCATTTATACGTCCCATTATGATTTCACTAGATTTTTCCTTCATTTTTATGTTAAATGACATCTCTAGTTTGATAAGTCCATGTAAAGTTGATTCACCTATGGCAACCTAAGTCTGTGCAGACCTTCTGTTAACTTAATAAGTCTAGTATTATTAGCATAAGATGTTGAGATGTTCTACATATGGTAGATTATAAAGTCCATGCAGATTCATTGGAAGCTATATGGAGTCCATGTAAACTTATGTTTGCTTGTACATGTTATTTGTGTGGACTCGTTGCATGTTTATCAAAAGTTATATAATTTGGATATTTATAGTCTATGCAGACTTATTATTGCCCATTTGCTTGTTGTTTGTGTGGACATCCTTGTTGAATCTTTAGTCCATGTAGACATTTGTCTTACTTATATGTGTTTACCTTTTGTAGACACATCTTAAATGTGGGGGCACCCTATCTAGACCACAACAATGGTATTCTACGATGACTATCTCGGTCAAAAATAGGATAAGAGTGATGGGGTTCTGAACATTCATATATCACTTGGTTGGTGGAGATTTTCATTGAGATCTGCAAGCAATTAGAGCTTTTTTAGATAGTTAGATGGACACCATGGACATATTTCACTTGTCATTTAGGGAGCTAGCCATAACACCCATCGATTTGGCTTTTATTACTAGGGTACCATACACTGGGAGGGCTATTGCTTTTAATGCTTGCTACCACTACCCCCTACTTTAACTATAGGAGGTGAGAGAGTTTTTGGGTTTTGTACCTCTAGATCATTCTGGGAGCATCCACTGTATAGACATGCATGAGAGGTGGATGTATGTAACTCCATCTAGTTAGTTTGAGGTTGATCAGTATGTGCACTGCTTCTTTCTATACTTGCTGGGCACCACATTATTTGCCAATGCCAATGGTAATATGAGTTGTAGCTTCCTTCCTATCTTAGAGCAGGTTGAGAACATTAGCTCCTAGAATTGGTGTTGTACCTCTCTTGGTTGGGTTTTTTAAAGCTTAGATATAGCTATTCGCACCAAGAAAAGCCATTGATTTATGTAGGGATTCATGTTAGGTGTTCTGGTAAGTAATCAATTTTGATCTTTTTTCACTTCTTGTGGTCCTTTCTAATTTTAACCTTGTGCCATTGCTTTTGTAGGTTTGGGCATATGAGCTGCATTTACTACCTCGACCTTGCAAGCTAGACATCCCTCATCAATACCCAGTGGTGCATAGATGGGTTCGACCATTCTTAGGACCTTGGAATACATCTTCTTTGATGCAGCATTATTAGCATCTCAGTTTTAGAACTTGGTCTGATGTGAGTATTTCTTGCACATGAAAGCTTATTATTAGTAATTTAGGTGATTATAACTAACACTTACCTTTGCAGATTGACTTGGCATGGTCTTGTCGCTTGAGGAGATGCCAGACTTTTTACGTTCTACTCGAGAATTGTCTTCTCGTAGGATATTATTGACCACTCTATAAGCTTACTCATGGTCTTAGGGAGAGAGAGTAATATGCTGGCATATGGGGCTTAATGCATGTCATGTCCCTCATATCCTCTTGACTTGGTGTTATTCGGGAGGTACATCGATGATTTGGAGTTTGTATGAGGCATAACTACAGGTATCCTAGGGAGCACACTAGTGGAGAGTGATGGAGAGGGTTACCTTTCTTGGGCATTTACTTACTTGTTACCTCGAGTTCCTTATACCTCAAGAGCTCCTCATTCTCAGGTAAAATGCTTAGTTTTTTGCTCATTATTTTTGAAAACATCTTCTGACTATGTGTTGCGTTGCAGCTTATTACCACCACCTCTAAAGCTAGACCTTCTTCAGTACCAGTTCTCAATTTTCATCTCCTCTTACTCGTACTGCTAAGAGTGGAGTTTTTAGTCCACCTATTTGTTAATCATCGTTGCTTGATAAAGTCATGGGCACCTTGACTTATATATCGAAGTTGAGCTACATGTGATATGGCATGGATGAAGAGCTATCCTCTGCTCGCTTTCGTATTGAGGACAATTGGCTAGCTCTCTTTAAGCCAGAGAACACGACATTAGTATGGTACCTTTTGACTTTTATTGATCATTATGTTGACTCGATTTAATGTGATGCTTTTTGTCTTGATTTGGACAGGTAAAGAGGGCTCCTGTAGAGAGAACCGCTCGTGTAGTAGAAGCCTTCAAAAAGGCGATGGTTGATGAGACTCGAGTCTTTGTTGTAAGCAATTTCCTGTAATGGTTAATTTATGCAAATGTGTATGTATGCATGTCATGCATTGATCCTTCATTCTTTTGCAGAGTGTGTTGTTGAGGAGAGTTGTCGCTCTTCGAAAGACTTGAAATAAGCTGATAGCCTTAAAGATTTCTAAAAAGCTGGTGCTCTCGACTGATGATGAGGATACTGAGGATGAGAATGAGACTAAAAAATAGAGTAGATGGTAGCTTTATTTTTTTTTTCTTGTGAATAGGCCCAACATTTGTATATACAAACATTGATACACAATCTTTTATTTTAAGTACAATCTTGCATTCTTATATACAAATGTTTGATATCTAATGACAAAGCACACTACCATAATTGAATATCATACACCAACTCTATCTAGGGATTCAAGTTATAAATCAATGATGTTAGATCATAGATGATGATAATTCATATTATTACAATTTGTTATTCTGCTGGAGCTTTAGTGACCTCAAATTAGTGCCATTTTTAGTAAGACTTGCTTAGAAAAGCTTGATAGTTCTTAGTCTATGTAGACATTATGCATAAAGGTCCGTGTGGACATTCTTCCTGATTGGTAACAAACACTATTGCGATCTATCTTAATTAGTCTATGCGGACCATGACACCGACTTCGAATGTTCTAAGGTTCGTATGGACATCCTCACATGTTTTGGTTTCCTTGTCTTAGTAGGGAAAGGAGTGGTGAGGGTTGGAGCCTATAAATACTTCCATTCTCCTTTGTTCATGCCATACTTCACTATGTCTCTATTTTTTAGTCAACAATTATCCAAAATTTTGGAATCAAAGGCTTCCTAGACTTCAAACATCCTTGTTCCCTTTTCTGCCCTTAGGTTCTAGAGAAAAGTGAAGGTTTAACACAACTTTTTAAATGCTGGCGTGCATTATTAGGACCCCATATTCCATGTGTTTGTCTTCAATCATTGAGAGATTACTCGGACTGTGGAAGAATTTGATGCTATTTTGAACTATAAAGTTACTTTAGATGATCCTCTAGCTCTTCCATCTTTTGAGGAGTATTATCTTATGGATATTATCTTTGCTTTAGGCATTTCTCCTTCTATGGATCAAAAAGTAATTCTAAGTATAGGCCTAATTTCTCTATAAGCAATTTTGGATTTTGCTCACAAATTTCCTCTTAACTCAATAGAGTGGGCTAAATACATGTTATTATGCATTTTTAGCAACTTGTTAATGGTCACTTTCAAAGATGAGCTTTGTGATTTTAAGGTCCTCTAAATTTTGACTAAAATATGCTCTAATCATAACCCTCTTGGTGTCTTCTTACCTGAAACCATTCGAGGATTAGATGCTTTAAAAAGAGGAGATATTGACTTTGTAGTTAGGAGCCCACTTCTTTTACATGTATGCATAGAGAGCCCTTGCGCGTTTTCCCTCTAGCTTTTATTTTTTTCTTTTAACCCTAACTTTTGACTAGTGCACCTATAAGGTGTTTTCATATTAGTGGGTTTGCCTAACTTTTGCTTAGGTGGTCATTTACGGATTTTTCAACCTAATGGCTTTTTTAAGATTTGGTTATAGGAAAAAATAGGGTTATTTGCACTTTCTCCAGAAAAGCTTTAGGTCAAGTATACTTCGAATCATTATTGTGAAAGAAAACTTGAGAAGAAATTTAACACTTATGATCAATGGACTGAATGGTTCAGTATTGCTGTTACAATTCGATGGAGGTGTCCTTAGTGGAAGATCACCCATTTTTCTTTATCTTACCATTCAGGCTGTGTTCCCTTGATCGGTTTAAGGCATGTTACGTTCTATATTCCTTTTCAGATCTAATGACAATTTGGTTTGTTGCAAAGGATCCCTTTTGAACCTTTGGGGTTTCAAGGTGAACTTTTAACATGGCATTTCTTATGTTCTTTTCCTGACTGGTGGGATCATCGTGCTATACTGAGAGATGTGCCTAATCATGCAACTAATAACAACATAAGTGCAAATGAAGATTATAGAGATGGATTCTAAGTACATCTAGAGACAATAGGACATTAGGACTAAAGAGAAAATATGAGGATAAAACTTCTATGTTTGAAAAGAAAAGATGTATTTAGACTTTTCTTAGAGTTCAGTTACTTGTAAGATTTCTCACTTAGTGGAAGCTTGCATATCAATAATCATGACTAAAGCATTCTTGCTATTAATTGAATTTGAAACTAAGCTGCTTATTCTTGGCAAATATATTAATTTCCCATTAATGATACTGTCATTACCAATTAGCCTTGAAAAGGTTTTCTTGATTGGACATTTTGTCTTAAATCCCCTAACTTTTGCACAAAGTGCTTAATAGGTTTTCAACTTATAAAGGTGTCATAACTTTTGCCTAAGCCACCCTATTTGGGTTTTCAACTTAGCGGACTCTTTTTTTATCTTCAGCAGAAGTACTTCTTTAGCTTATCCATGTTGATAGGTTCTGAGAATTCATAGCCTTCTAAGTCTAGGATCTTAACACCTTCACATTTGAATATCTTCTTAACTAAGTATAGGCCTTCCCAATTAGGCTTGAACTTTCCTATGGGATCTAATAATAAGGTCTTAGTTTGTTTTAGTACCAAATCACTTTCTCGTATGGGTCTGGGCTTGATTTTCTCATTGTAAGCTCTAAAGATTCTCTTATGATATAATTGCATATGATAAAAAGCTTTAAGTCATTTTTCATCAATCAATGCCAATTGTTCATATCTATTTCTAGCCTATTCTGCTTCTGGTATTTCTACTTCCAACACAACTCTGAGTAAAGGGACTTCAATTTCTATTGGCAACACTGCTTCTATTCCATAAACTAATGAATAGGGCATGGCTTGCGTAGATGTCCTGACAGTTGTTCTGTATCCCTATAGTGCAAAGGGTAACATGTTTGCCCAATCCTTATAGGTAACTATCTTTTTTTGCAAAATTTACTTGATATTCTTATTAGTTGCTTCTACTACCCCATTAGCTTGAGGTTGGTATGGAGAAGACTTGTGATGCTCAATTTTGTACTTTTGTAAAAGCTGCCTAGTTTCACCTTGAAATTGTACTCTATTATTTGTGATAACTTATTGTGGCAATCCATACTTGCAAATAATGTTTCTTTCAATAAATTTCACCATCTATTTTGCCCCTAATTTATTGAAAAATTCAGCTTCAACCTATTTTGAGAAGTAATCGATTGCCTCTACTATGTATCTATGCCTTCTGGTAGCTAACGGCCTTATTTCTCTAATTATGTCTATTCCTATGTTGAAAGTGGCTAGGGAGATGATAAACTGGTCATGTCATTAGGGGGTAAGTGACTTAGGTTCCTGATGTGAGCACAATCATGACACATGACATGAAGAGTGGGACCAAAGATGAGCTAGCATTGCCACATGGGCTAATAACAAGAGCAAAGGCCAAGAAGTACAAGGATGCATTGCAAGCTTTCATGGGTCGAATGGTTAGAAGTATTGAAGTTCGTGAAGACATGAATATTCTACCATACACAAACAACTATGGTGGACCGAATTTGATTAGTGGGCTACACTTAAGCTTATTTAATTATTTCAAGTCAAAAGAGTGAATTTGGGCTGCCATATACTTGTTAGGCTTGTGGGCTTAAGGAAAATTAAAGCTATTGGGCTACACTTCTAATGGGTTTGAGCATAGGGAAGGGCCTTGTTTAGCTTAGCTTTAATTTCTGTAATTTTCTTTCTTTGTTAAAAGGTGTCATCCAAACATGCCCCTTGCTTTTTATTTCCTTATTGAAATGGGGGTTGGTGTAAGAGGCCTATAAATAGCC
>CANXYI010245446.1:0-10638 GCA_948208565.1 Hura crepitans | reverse complement strand
TATATATATATATATATATATATATATATATATATATATATATGAGCAAAGTGATACTTTAAAAAGTATATAGGCAAAAATAATTATCACATGACTTTTTTATAGATCTATCAATTTCTGGCCTTACTATGAAACTCGACCTAAACTTACCTAAAAAATGAGCCTAAACATGACTTAACCTGAACCCAACTTGAAAAATTTAGGCTCAACTATGGATCGACCTAAAATTAACCCTAATGGGTCATATCATTATTTTTAATTAGAGTGAAACATAAAAATTCAAAATTTCAAACTGTCATTTTGGAGAGAAAAAAGAAACATAAAGAAATAAAAAATAAAACGACAAATTTGTGTTTTAAGAACTTCTAATACAGAAATTTGCCAAAAAAAAGTTCTAACACAAAGCAAAATTTATGGTAGAATAAGAAATTGACAAACAATTACCTCTACTGCCATTTTACAACTGCTAGTATTCATCTGCTAGCAATTTTCCTTCGTTAGCCATCTAATTTTTTTTGCAAGTCTATTTCTAGTTGAAATTGAATAAAGGACCTTCGTCATTTTGTGCTCTATTTTTTCTTATCTGGCTCCTTATTAGACTTCTAAAATTCACTAAGACAAACCCTTCTAAAATTCATACTATTTAAGAGTCATTTTATGCAATATGTCACTTATTATTCCTCACAATTATCTCAATTTTATACAACTTCAATCTATGTTAATGATGTTATATTATGATTTAAGATGGCACATTTTCTTCTTTGACATTGAAAAATTAGTTCCACTATCATTAGTGTCGCACTTTAAAAAAAACACTCGAGACTATTTTGGAATAAATTGATAAATGCTTGCAACTTGTAATGTTAGTATTAAGATATCAAAATATTTATTTTAATGCATCATTCTTGTCAAATTAAATCGATAATTGAAAATCTATCATGACAAACAAATTTGACTTGAAAATCCAACCTAACTCGAACTTGAAGTGACCCAATCTAAAATTAACCCGAAAATATCCCTTTCCAAAAATGACTCAACCCAAACCCACCTGTAACACCTTCTACCTAATCTGTTGTCGAGACGAATAAGAGATGTCACTTCCCAAAGGTCATCCATCTTAGTCCTACTCCACCCTATTTTCATTTAACCTTAAGAGAAATAAAATTAATATTTATATATTATGAATTTAATAAGATTTCGATAACACATTGGCTATCCGGGTGGAAAGCCAAAAGCCTAAACTTGTAAGAGAATACTTCTAAAACTATACTCAAATATTTTCACAATCACTGAATCTATCTGACCCTCTAATCATTCTCAATAACATCATCACTGTATTAGCTTCTCAATTAGTATAATACACACATCAATCAAAGCAATAACTTATCATACATAGATAAACATACATGTTCACACAGCTCAAAATCTAATTGGCCATATAAGTTAGTTAAAATAGTTTAATACATCATACCATATATCTTTACCTTTAAGACCTTAACCTTCTTTATACATGAGTGCCATTAATTCAAATCCTACACATAGATGTACCAATGGAATCTTCTCCTTGAAAGTCTCCTGCTACATTGTTGCACAAGGCAGTACTGCTAACTATCATCTAACACCTATGCATCAAAGGACTAACTTCAGTCATCTTTCTCAATCAATGGTTTCATGCCATTTAATTTATATTTAACTCATATACTTTCTCACTAGCACCATATTATTCAAAGATACACATGTTTATGTTCATTCACCATTACTTTCAAACTTTTGATTCCAACATCGACCATTCCTTTTTCTTATTTTACATAGCCATATTGATTGGCCATTCATGCCATGTTACATCACTTGAATCTATTAAGTTATAGTTGTCTTGTTTCTATTCTTTACTTTGCCATTACATTAGCATAACACACGTCTTGTTTATTTATTTCACTATTAATCATTCCATTCTCATAACAACACTCTCCCTTGTACAAACACATATTAAATACCCTCGAACATTATAACATCTACTTTGTCATCCTTACCCATACCTCATAGCCACTACATGCACAAGCACACTCAACTAGTTTCTTCTTAGTTTCATACTACCATTATGCATTTTCCTTACTTCCTAACTCATTTATATTACATACACATGAACACACACCTTTACTATTAGTGCACAATTTGGCCAACCACATTTCCCACACATACACATTATGTTTTCACCCTGCCCTTAGTCATCCCTATTTATTATACTCACCATACCACACATGCACATTTTCCTCATGAAAGCACATATATATGCACTTGCTTTAACTAGTCCATACACATACTCACACATACATATGTAGCACATATTTGACATATAATACATGTTACATTAATTTCACTCACTCATTACCTCCATACCTTAATCACATTCATTACTTAATTACCATTTCATTTATGACATACACCTTTAGTTATACTTACATATACATATATACCCTTTTATATACCTCTCGGCCATAAGGTCAAAACACATATACAAGTAATTTCTCATTAACTTCTCATTTTTAATCATGCCTACCACTATCTCATCAATTCATTTACATTCCATTTACAACTTAACTACACATACACCCACACACCCTTTGTACACATACCAATCGGCCATAACTCAATCACACACATACACATTGTTTCCTTCTTATCCCTTTATGCATTCATACTCAACATCATTCATACACTCCACACATACATTCACCAAGCACAAAACACAACATACATACCTAACACCACACTTCTATACACACACGTAAAAGATACAAAAATCAACACACAATGCATATGATGTTAAATTCACTTATAGTGGGCTCCAAAACATTCTAATTGCACTCCAAAATCCTTGATCTCTTCTTCCTCCATCAATTCTACCATTATACTACAAACATATTAGGTTTTAGCTTAGAAAATTTCTACAAAAATTTACACAGCTTCAATTTGAAATCTGTTTACATAGGAATTCTCTACATCTCAAATACTATCTAATAAAAATAAAAAAAACCTTGAAAGAAATCACTTACTCACCAAAGTGGCACTATTTACCAAGCATTAATTTCTCCCAAATTAGACCTCCTCTTGCATTTCTCTCATTAGAATCTTAATCTAGAGGATGTAGAGCATGATTTGATATTTCAAATGAAAAAAAATAGTGTGATTTAGGGATTAGAATGAAGAAATAAATAAAAGGAAGCCATGGAAGGGTGGCGTTGGCTTCTAAGAGATTTAGGGGAGAAGATGATGTGTTTTTATCCCATACACACACACACACAAACTAAACTATTTATATTAAGATGGTGGATGGCCACGATCATGCCACATGGCAATCGGATGGTCGCGAATAATCGTATTTATGATTTAAGCTTTAAAATATAGAAGAAATTCTAGAGGTCTCTAAAAATCATACTTTTAGTGCCAAAAATTCTCCAAACTCTTAATCAAGGGGTCCTTAAAATCTTAGGACCAAATTCCAAGGAAAACTAGGTGAACTATTCACCCGTGTAATTAAAAAATTCAGATAAAATACCAAACAACCTCAAAAAATTCTAATTTCACCACCATCGGACTCATTGAAATTTTTTACCTATAGGTCATGTTATTTCTAGGCTAGTCTGGGCACATCATGACCTTTTTCTAAGCCTGGTGTAATTTAAGCCACTATTCACTAGTTCTTGATATGAAATGACTTATTAGTTATGCTAAAAGTTTTAATTATTATATTTTCATCATTTTCAGGCCTATCAAAGTTTTATGACCTGCACTCTCACTTCAGTTACCTCAATGGGACCTAGTTGCTCAAAGAGCACTGTTCACCCTTCGAGTTACACTATTCATAGAAACAGTGTTCATGGACATAACACCACCCAATCTAATCGGTTTGACATGTTTACTTTTGTGGTTGGCTAGCATTGTAACTTCATTTTCCACACATATTTGATGACATTTTCACTTCATTTTAACGATCTAAGAGTAATTCTAAAATATATTCAAAGACATATTACTCTATTTCGTTAAATTTAAATGTGAAAATCAACTTTTTTCTCTATTATTATTGGGAATTTTTATTAAAATAATACATATTTAGAAAATATTTAACATTTTTTAAGTAGTCATAATCGAAAGAATAATTTTAGACTTTCGTGCCAAAAGAACTTCTATCAATACAATGCAATTTTTACTATTTTTTAGTAGAATTCAAAATATTAAAAGAAAAATTACCAAAAATATTATATTATTGGAAAATTTTATGAACAAAATTTACCTTAAATTTATATTTTTGTTAATTTTTATTATCTAAACATTTAAAATGAATGAAAAATGCCTTTATTTATTAGTTTTTATCCTTAAAATTTCATTATTTTGGAATGTAAAATCTATTTATTTCAAAAATTAAAGGGTAATTAAAAATTAGCTATTTGAAAGGATAAAGACTTTTTCTAATATTTCAATTCATCATAATGGTATTTTTTAACAAAAAATTCAATGACAAATTCTATCTATTTTGTAAGCTTTAAGAGTAAATTTTGACAATTTTTTATATTACCTTATTATTTTTCCTATAGGAATTGAAACAAAAGTAATTGTATAAAAGACACATTAACATGATAAAAATCAATGTTATGAAATTGGACCAGTTCGACTGCAAAACCAATGCTGGTCCATCCAATTCGGTCAATAAAATCAAATTGATAAAGAACTGGTTTGAATTGAAAAACTAGTCAAATAGAATGTTCACTATTTTTTTTCTTTTTTTTGGGTTATATTATTTTAAACTTATATTTTTTCATTTAGTATGCTTTTTCATGATATTTAGTATTCTTTTTAAATTATTTTTATAATTTAAGAACAATTTAAAAATATTAATGATAAAATTTATTCAATTTGTTAAATATTAATTTGAAAGTGTAATAATTTATATTTTAATTGATGAATAATTAGAACATTTTAAGCTTAATTATTTTAATATTAAATTTATTTAATTAAGAAATCATAAATAAATTATATTAAATATGATAAAAATTTATTAATTTATTAATTTTCTTAATTTAGTTTGAACAATTTATTTTAGTATATTATTAAAAATAAATGTTAATGATATAATATTATTTGGTATGTTTTCATATTAAATTTTTTATGAATTCGTATTATTTGATCTCATTAAGTTAAAAATTAATTAAGATCTAATAAAAGTCAATCAAGGCAATAATATATACTAGTAAATAATAAAGTGCAAACATGTTGAAAAACTACTGTAATGTTATATTTTACTTTATTATCATAATAATTCTTGCATTTTTAATATACATAATGTGAAATAATAAAAATTTAAAATTCATAAAAAATTTTAAAATTAATTAAATAAAATTTTTAATGAAAAATTTAAATTTTAATAAAATTGAATATATTTAAAATTTTTTTATATTTAATTTAACGACAATGAGATAAAAATAGAAATAGTATATAAAATAAAATTTAAATATTATTTTAATTAATAAAAGTATGTGTGTGCTATTGTAGATTGTAATTCTTATTTTTTATGGATGATAAATGATTTGAAATTAATGCATTTAAATTAATGTATAAATTTTTTTATGCATTTTTTATTTTTATTATATAATTTTGTTTATATTATATTTTTAAATTCATATAAATAATTATTTTTTAAAAATTTAATCAAATTATTTTAAAACCAACCGAATCACCATTTAATCGGACCTCTAGTCAACTTTCTATTTAATTTTTAAGAAATCGGTAAAAGCTTTTAAAAAATACCATATTACTGAATTTTTTTAAGAATACATTATTTTAGTAATTGTCCCATTTCTAATTTGGAAACAAAATCTCATACGAAGCAATACAAGAATAATTACAAAAAGTTGATAAAAAAAATAAAGAAACTAATGCACGCAATAAAAGGAAACAAATCAATTATAATTAATATCTTAGCTGGGACCTAAATCCTGTGGACCCTCACTCAATATATCGACGCGTGTCCATAACCAACTCACTCTGGCCTTCGTCTGCTCACTCAAATATTCTCTTCCCTCTCCTTTTTCCTCGTATGGCAACGCCAAACAAAACTCTCTGCTTCCGATAACTTCTCTCAGTCTCGGCATCTTCTCTCGTTCTCCGATTTCTCATATAGGCTTTGTGTGAGTTAGCGACTCAGTCGTTGTTTCTTTTGCTATGGCGCGAGCAGAGAAGGACGAAAGGATATTACCACTCACTTTTTTCTCCACCACGCAAGAGAGGCATAAGAATGACGCTGTCATCACCAGAAAAGGAGCATATGCTGCCATTTCCTACATGGCCTGTGCAGGTTTCCATCATAGCTTTCATTTGCTTTCTTTTCTTTTCTTTTTTTTTTCTTTTTTCTTTCTTTTTTTTTTTTTCAGTTTTCACTTGATTTTAATGTTTGGTGGATTTTTTTTTTGGTTAAAAGAATAACAGTGGAACTGAATTTTTTTTTCTCCTTAAAAACCACCAGGCTTTCAAACCTTTGTAATCAGACTGGTAGGACTGCATTAAATCCAAACTTATCTATTATGTTCGGTTATTAAATTTGTGAATAATTTCAAGGAATTTGCATTCTTTTATTTATTTATTTGTTTATTAATTTTTAGGGGTTTGGAATATGTGTGTTCAGGGTTGGACTGAAATCTTATGAAATGATAGTGTTACAAGGTTAATTTTGACTAAATATCGAGACTTGATATTTGAAAGAAGACAAAAATACGAAAAAGGAAATAGAATTTTTCCAATTACGCTATTGGCTAAGCAAAAAGTTGGAAAAAAAATGGTTCATGAAGATAATGTGGTGGGCCTAAAGATATAGCAATATCTCCTGTATTATTGATGCCATGGAGCGACACAAGTAAATGGAGTAGCGCAAGCTTTGAGAAGGAATCAGAGGAGACAAACTTAATTTTCAATCCCAATAGGCTTGCATCTGTAATAGTACTGTTTATGTGACTAGAGATACTATTTGTATTGGGTACAGCTAACGCTCGAGCATCTTTCTGATTATAGCTGATCAAAAATCACTAAGTGATTTTTTGAGAATTAGAAATTAACTAAGTTAAGAGATAGTTACAAATTCAATACCTTAATAATAAATGTAAAGGGGACAACTAATAGAATTTAACATAAATGGGAGGGGAGACAAAGCAATGAAAGAATTTGTGGGCTAGGATGTGAAAAAAGGATCAATAATCCATAAGAAGAGGGGATAAGATTTTATTTTTTGAAGACTAATCTTTGGATGGAAGAGAGCAGAGGAATATGCTTGAAGAAGAGTGTGATCATGAAGTATTTACGTAAATAATAATTAACAATTGACAATGTCATTTTTCTCCGAACAAACTAAGCCATCGTATCTTAATGAATGAATATAGACTTTTGTTTTCCTCCCCCCTTTTATTTAGACTAGTATGATAATGCTTTGTCATCTTTCTGCAGTTCTATTGGTAATGTTCAACAAAGCAGCCCTTTCTTCTTACAGTTTCCCTTATGCAAATGTTATAACGCTACTTCAGGTATTTCTTTTACTAGTCGAGTTTCCTCAAATGGCCATACGTATCTTTGGTTAGCGAATTAGCATTAATTTGCTGCAATTTGTTAGTCGCCCTTTTTCAGGTTTTAATTGATAATTAGCTATTATTTTTTAATTAGCAAGCTTACAAGAATTGGTGGCATTATTTAATATAATTAAGAAAACTTAATTATGTTCTCTGTTTTAGTGGAACTCAAGTTGGCCTAACAAGTTTGATGCTAATTTTAAAAAGAATGAATGTTGATTCAAAAACTTTGTGTTGTTGTAGACTATCTGTTCATGTTTATTGCTTTATGCAATGAAATGTTGGAAGATCATATCTTTCACAAGTGGGGAATCAACTGTACCGGCCATTAGCCCAGCAAGCTTGGTACCTCTTGGAACATTGTTTCGCACCCTTCCTTTGGCAATTTCATACTTGCTTTACATGGTATGTATCTGACAATGTTGCATTATTTTTCTTGTACTTCTGAAGTTTCATTTTGACTGCGTTCTGTTTTTATTTCTTCTGGATAAAGCTGGTTACAATGGAATCTGTACGAGCCATAAGTGTTCCCATGTACACCACCCTTAGACGGACTACAGTTGCATTTACAATGGTTGCAGAGTATCTTTTGACTGGAAAGAAACATTCCTTGCCTGTGGTTGGCAGGTAGGCAGCCCTTTGATGCTCCTGTAGGTCATTGATTTTAAAAGATGGCAGGATAATGAATGTCCGCCGTTTTAAGTTCATTTGACTGACTATTAATGACAGTATGTGCATTCGCTATTGCCAATGAATGTGCTTCGCAATGTTTATGACCAGTCGTACACCGTCAATATGTGTGCATGAGCGTATCATTTTATCCAAAAGAGAAACTTTCTGGTAAAAGATTTTTCTTATTGGCTTCCAGAAACTTGCAACACTTGCAATGTTCATACTCTACCTTATGTGGGGCAGAGCCAGTATAGTTGACAGATTTAGTAGATCCTTCCATTGGAGATTCCTTGCATGTCAAGGTCATAGCTAGAATTGTTAATATTATTTTCAAGTTACATTTGCCACTAGAATATGTAATTGGATTTGTTGTAGTGGAATTTAACACCCTAAATCCCATCTTGTAAAAATTCTGAGTTCAGTGATGTTGTTTTCTAAACATTAAGCTTCTAAAACCTGTATTAGAAATTTTCTAGTTCAGGTTTTTAGAAGCTTAGTGTTTAGAAAGTAAAATCACTTAACTCGTATTCTATACAGGATTGGATTTAGGGTGTTACATTTAATTTTAATTCAGGTTTTTAGAAGTGTAGTGTTTAGAAAGTAACATACTGAACTTAAATTCTGTAAGACGTTACATGGAAGATATTTCACCAAGTGAAAGATTAAGCACCCACATGGTATTCAAATGCATATGTCTAATGATTAGGGGTTTGTAGCGTTAAGCAAATGTTAAACACAAATATGAAAATGATATATTACAAAAAAAGAAAAAAACAAAAAAAAAACAGCGTCCCCTAGAGATTGTGCGGAGACAGTTGCTAGTTAAGTGTCAAGATACCACTCAATGAAACTATTTTTCTATACACTCGTCATATTGGTCCTAGCTTTTTTCAATATGAAGTGTAGTCTGAGATGGATGAACTATGTACAAGAAACGCCAAAAGCGTCATCTCTGGATGTGAGAAGAGAAAGGAATCTGAATAAATTATTAAGTACTGTAAAGTTGTTTATGTCGAAGGAATAAATGAATCATTAAGTAGGAGTCACAGGATTTGACATGCCATAATTAACTTTGACAAAATAAATGTCAAAACTAAGGTGGTATGAACCTAAGATATGGCATTTATTGATTGTGGTACGGAGCTGGACAAGCCTATGTTTGGTTACGTAAGCTAGTGAATTTAGCTTTACGGATCCTCTTTATGGCCTGAGTTTTAAATTGTATTAATTATAAAAAAATAAAAAATATGATATGTTAAATTGAAGCGCATCATATTTTTGCGAAAGAATAAAATTTCTGCTCCATTTTATAGCATGATAAATGCTGAAATTACCCGGTATTCTTTGCGTATACATGTCTCTGATATGCTGAAATACCAGTTTATCTAGCTTGATTCTCATTTATATGTCTCTAATATGGTAAAATGATAATATATTTATATTGATGTTGTCAATTAAAATCCTAAGGCCTGATCTACATATATCATCTATACATGCTTAAATTCACAATCAAATAGTCCAAGCATAAAATAGTAATTTCATAAAGCATAACAGGCACATGATTTCAATTGGTACACCACTGCACTCGCAGTAGCAGCATGGTCTAGGGTCTTAAGTTACTAACATTATTTACAATGGAAAATGCCAAGGATTTCATCAGTGTGGGGATAATTGTACTTGGTGCATTTATTGCTGGGGCTCGAGACTTGTCATTTGAAGCCTATGGCTACGCTGTTGTTATCATTGCAAACATCTGCACAGCAGTTTATCTCACTTCAATTTCTCGAATTGGTATATTAATCCTCTCACTTTCTTTGAGTAGCATTGTAAACTTTGTTTTATCTATGATACACTTTTTAATATTTTCAGGCAAAACTAGTGGTCTTAGTAGCTTCGGTCTTATGTGGTGCAACGGTACGTGAGATAATCAGGGGCAACATAAGATTATATATTGCTTTTCAGTTTTTTTTTAAAGAAAAATCATGGATGTGACTTAGTTTAACCAGTGGACAATTATACTTGATTAATACTTTCCAGGAATAGTATGTGCACCAATTTTACTTATCTGGACATCAACAAGAGGAGAGCTGGAAGCAACAATGGACTTCTCTTATCTATCATTCCCAGGATTTCAGGTGATTTAGTTTTAATATATAAATTATGAACTGCATGTTTAGAACTCCACATTTCTTGGTTCGCAAGCAAATGTCTGTCTTAATTAATTAATAGTTACTGCTTTTAAATGCCTCATTTCTATCCTTGCCTACGAGGAAGGAAAACTAGAAATAAAACTGATGTTAAATATGCCTATTTTCTGTTTGCCCATTTTATGATTCTTCTCTTGAGCCTAAGAATCAAA
>CANXYI010245316.1:0-10061 GCA_948208565.1 Hura crepitans | reverse complement strand
ATCACTAAGAACTCATAATGCCCATATCTAGTTCTGAAAAGCCATTTTAGAAATATCACTCTCTTTGATCCGTAACTGATGGTACCCTAATCTCAAGTCAATCTCAGAGAAAACACTGGCACCCTATAGCTGATCAAAGAGATCATCGATCCTAGGCAATGGATACTTGTTCTTAACTGTCACTCAATTTAGTTGCCTATAATTGATACATAACCATAGCAATCCATCCTTCTTTTTTACAAATAACACTGGGGCTCCCCAAAGAGATACGCTAGGCCTGATGAAACCTTTATCTAATAACTCTTGCAAATGTAACTTTAGTTCCTTCAATTCTACCAGAGCCATTATATAAAGAGTAATTAAGACTGGGTTTATACCCAGATATGTCTCAATCTCAAATTCCAACTCATTATGTGGTGGCAATCCTAGTAACTCCTCCAGAAACACATCAGGGAACTTAGATACAACTGGTATCTAATCCAAACTAGGAGTTTGAGCAGCAGTATCTGCAACTAAAGCTAAGAAAGCTGCACACCCTTTCCTGATGTGTCTCCTGGCTATCATGGCTAAGATCACATTATGCAAAGAAGCTCTATTACCCATAACTATCACCTCTTGCCTATCTAAGGTCCAAAGATTCAACCTTTTCTTTTCATAGTCAATTATTGCCTTATGCTCTATTAGCCAGTCCATACCCAAGATGATGTTAAACTCATAGAAAGGTAGCTCTATGAGATTCGTTAGAGAGGTTTAATCTTGAATCATCAGAGGATTGTCTATACACAGTATTCACTATCACATACTGACCTATCGAGTTGCTTACTTGAATGTCTAGATAAATAAGTTCAAGTTCTAGGTCTCTATCTATGGCATGTGTCATTCATACATAAGAGTGTATGGATCTTAGATCTATTAAAGCTAGTACTGAAGTATTAAATAAAGAGAAAGTACCAGCTATGATGTCTAGAGCCTCTGCTTCCTCCCAGGTACGAATAGCATATTATTGTGCTGAAGCTTTAGCCTTTAGTCTACCCCTCTAACTGGTAGTAGTCTAATCCTGTCTTAGTGGTCTTAGTGGTTTGCCAGCTGTAGTAGCAACTGAAGCTTACATCTGAGCTATCTCGACTTTCCTCTGAGGGCAATCTCTCTACCAATGATCTCGTGAACTGTAAATGAAGCATGTTCTAGCCTTCAGCCGACACTAGCCCCCATGCTGTCTCTAATAGGTCTCACACACAGGTAGTGCACCCCTAGTAATGGATGTAGGTGCAATAGATGCTTACTGTGATAAAGGCAGTCAAGGTCTAGCAGTGCACCTCTGACCAGTTCTCTATGAAGGACCTTGTCTCTGTGACTGTGTCTGTTATCCTTACTGACTCTGTTGAAAATCCCTCAGCTTTTTGCTCCCACCTAGAGCTAAACTAGACTAGCCTACTGTGAAAGACCTCTTTCTCTAGAACAAATCTCTTCTCTCTTAGACCATTTCCTCTATGTTGTAGGCTACTACTACCAACTTTGAAAATTCCATGATCTTAGAGGTGGAAATCTGTATCTTAATCTCCACATTGAGGCCCTTCTTAAACCTTTTACACTTCTCCTCATCATTTGGGAGAAACTCAAATGAATAGAGGTTCAGCCTGTCGAACTCCTTCTCATACTCCAAAATCGATTTCCAACCTTGATTTAGATTGAAGAACACTTTTCTTTTATTGTCAAAATAGGAGTCCGGAATGTAGCACTTCTTAAACTCCTTTAAGAATAAGTCACATGTCAAATCAGCTGTTGCTCTATTTCTCTTCAGTCTGTCCCACCAATGGTATGCTTCCTCCTGTAGCAATGCTGTGGCATACCTCAGATACTCCCCTTCTAGGCACTTTAACTCCTCTAGTATCCTTGTGGTCCTCTTTAGCTAGTACTCAGCCTTATCTACATCATCCTCCCGAGATCCTAGAAAATCCACTACTCCTAGCTTCCTAATTCTCTCTATGTAACTCTTATATGGTGCTAGAAGACTTGGTGGAGGTAGAGGATTTACTATTATGGGCACTAGAGCTAATGCCAGGGCTAGTGCTGTAGTCTATCTTTGCAAATCAATGATCTACTGTAGTAATGCCGGTAAAGCTTGTACTTAAGGCTATGGTTGTGGCTATGGTAGTGGCTATCTCTGTGCCGCATCACTAGGATCTAGAATGGATGCACCCCTTTCTGGTCTATGTATAGTCATAGGCGTATAACTTACCACTTCTTCTCCCTCCTCAGGTAGAGTTTTATCACTCATCGCATATAACTGTATCAAAACACAAAGGTCAGCATCAGACAGTGTAGCTTGACTCAACATAATACCCTAGACACATGCACTCATGTAAAAGATGCCTAAGAATGCCTAAACTTGGCTCTAATACCACTAAATATAACACCCCCTACCCATTTCTACCTGAAATGGGCAGGAAGTGCTACTTCATACTGAGGTCACCCATCATAAGATTTTCCCAGGATCCTTTCATTTAACTTTTACCAAATTTGACCAGGTTTGACCAAACCTAGCCTTAAGCCCATTTTAAATATTTATTCTTTAGTTATTGTCAATTTTGATTCATTAAAACCCTATCAGGCACTATTAGGCAATTCCTAAAAATTGAGTAGCATAACAATTACCCTGGTAACTAACCCAGAATTAACCTCCAAAGAAAAATACTTCTAAAACAACTTTTAACATACCACCCCCTTTTGGACCCTCTAGTCCTCCAATCATAGTCAATCACAATCTCAAATATACTCAATAATAAATCACAGGGTCGTAGACCTATCAATATACAAGCACGCTAAAAACAACTGTTCCTTTCATGCACAACTGTATATACATTCATAACTTGCCCATTTTAACCCCATTTTCAGCCACTATAAGCACATACATTTACACATGAATTCCTATTCACTTTAATTTACAAACCATGTTAATTTAACACAATTTACACTATTAAAATGCCCAATTACCTAAATGCATACATTTATACCAAATTATCACGTTTCTATACAAATGTACACATATAAACTTAATCAAATTTAAATGGAATAATGCATTTGACTTAATCCATATACCTCAGGTGCATTCACACCCCTTTCTCTACCACTTGACCCTTGATTTCCAAGCTCCGTCTCACTTGAATTGTTACTTCATAACATACACCAAAATGACTTAGAAAAAATTCTAAAAGTTCTTCTATAACTAAATTTTAAATTCTAAAACTATTTAAACCTTTAGAATTGCCTAATTTAACTATACCAAAAATAAAAAATGAAATTAAATCATTTTAGCTTACTTTGTGCACTATTCACCCAAGTGGTGAGTTATGCAAATTTGGCCTCCTTTCTTGCAATTCTTAATGGATTTTGTGGTCCTTAGATGATGGAGGCTTATTTTCTATAAATTTTAGGTGAAATTAGGTGGGACTTTGGAGAGAGAAAATAGCAAAAATGGTGGCTTTCTCTTAGTGGTGGTGTCGGCTATAGTGGCTTAGTGGGGAAGATGAAGTCTTTCTTACATATAGGCTAATAATACCTTTCTAATAAGTTATAAGGGATGGGTTGGATCCATTAAATTGGGCTTAATAGGGGCCAATTACTTTATGTACACTTTATGTTACTTTTGCTTTGAAAATTCAAAAAATATTCTTTGTATGTCCAAAAATTCTCATTTTAGTTTTAAAATTCCTTAATTAGTGGGACTAAGGTGCAAATAAAATTTCAACTCAAAATTCCACCATTGACTTTTTAGCACTATTCATACTCAAAATAAAATATTCTAAAAAATATCTATTGGCCTCAGAAAATTCTAATTCCTCCTCCATCATATTCAGTGGAATTTTTTAGGTATAGGGTATGATATTTTCATGACCATCCGAGCACGTTCTTAGAGCAGCCCCGAACTGACCTCATTTTATCTCCGTAAATAGTAGTTCTTAACCTATTATTAATTATTGATTCTACTAAAATTTTTAATCCATTCATTTTCCCTATTTTTAGGCCCATTAAAGTTTTATAACTAATATGCTAGTTATCGAACTCGAAATGACGACCCGCACCACAAGGAACATCAATCAAGCCTAATTGGCACTATTCATAAGACTTTGACTATTGGGCATTACCAATAGAGTAGAGAAAGAATTGAGGAATAAGATAGCACCCTTGGTGAAAGTTTTTTTGGAAATACCACAGAATGGAAGAAGCAACCTAAGAGATGGAAGCACAGATGAAGGTGCAATACCCACACTTATTTGAACCATGTAATACTCTACTGTTAAGGACAACATTTCTTTAAGAGGGGAAGAAATGTAATTCCCCAAAAATCTGAATAATTATGAATAGTATTTTCTCATAATGAATAGCATTCTCGAGACCCAAGATACCCTGAAGATAATGGATAAAAGTGTTAATCATAAAATAATTTTTAGAAAAGTTTAAAATCAATAGGAAGTTATTAGAGTGGTAAAAAATTCTAAGAAAGTTTTTACAGTAGTGTCTTAGGAACAGTGACTAAGGCAAAGCTAAACCATAAATTAATTTCAAAGTTTCTCAGAAAGTTATAAAAATTATACAAACTGATACTTTGAAATTCCAATGAGTCTAATGATGCTGAAATCGAAATATCTCAATATCAGAAAGTAATTTTTCAAGAAATTAGGAACATAAAAATAATGAAATTAATTGGCTTTCTTTTCATTTTTGAGCACCGATTTTTGGAGGCAATTAGGAGATAATTAAAGTGAATTATTGCTGTAAAAATGGCAATTTATTTGGCTTGGGAAGAGAAAAAAATTAGGGAAAAATGCTAACACAATTAGTTTTTGAGAGAGGGTATAAATAGGCTAATTTGACTCAATAAGTCAAAAGTGCTATTCACCCCTCTCCTCCAATTACAGCCAACGCTCTCTCCCCCTCCTTTACATTTTCTTTCTTTAATCCTCCTTATTAGAGCCAAATCTCCATACAAAAATTAAACCCTAGAGGCTCCATACCCTAAGAGTCATCTAGGAAGTGGAATTTTCGAGAAAAACTGTCCAAAAATGTTGATTTTTCAACCTCATGAATAGTAATCATAAATTTTCTAGGTAAGAATTTTTTACTTCCATTATTTTTCCTAGATATTAAAGGTGCCTAAGAGTTGACAAATGGCTTTAGATTAATTTTTAAAGCTATTATTGATTTATTGTGGATTTTGAAGATTTGTTCGATTTATGTTAGGAAATTTGGAACTGAATCATGATAAGGGTAAAGCCAAGGTGTAAACATACCTCTGAGATCCTTTTCAATTGTCTCAATATGTGTAATTGAAATAAAATGAGCACTTTTATTCAAAATCCCTAAGTGTTACAAATTATGCCTAATATGTATTAAATGCATAAATGGGTGGTATGTCGTTAATGATGTACATTAATTGTGTTGTATAGTATGTAATAATTATATTAAAGTGTTTTGAATGATTGGACTGCATTGAAATTATGTGGAAGTGCCAAATGTGATATATGTGCTATTAAGATCCTAATATGTAACATAATAAGTATAAATAGCTAAATTGAGAATTTATAGCTATATGAATATAAAATGATGCTAATTTGCTTTATTTGGCATAATTGTGAATGTATGAAAGTAAGAGGAGGCCTTAGGAATGTAATATGCTTACTATGTACCTTAGGTTGGGTATATGAGTATATCATGTGGCAATTGGTGCATTGGTCATAGTTACATGATTTATAGTCAAAAGTTGTATTTTATGGTCATTTTTAGAGGTTTGGCCAAATGACATAGGGTGATGAATATGAGTGTGATCATTAGTTTGAGATACTTTAAAATGTATGTAAAAAGGGGCTATATGGGTGTGAGTGCCACGACACAGGAAGGATAATTGCATAGTTATCATCTTAAGCTAATTATTGTAATAAAATGAATGCTTTTAAAGGCTAAATGATGTGAAATAGAGGTTAAGAGTATAGCCATAAGGATTGGCTAAATGATGATGTATAAAACTATACTTGATTGTGTTTATGTGTAATGCTTGCTAATTCACATTAAATATGCCTATATCACTTAGTATGGTCGAATGGCTTATAATGGGTATTATACATAATGTTTCATGAATTGTGAAAGATTTAGTATATGCATGTTTTAATTCATATTTTTATATATGAATATGATGCAAGTCATGAAAGAAATAAATTTTAGGACCTAAAAGTGTCTTAAACATAGAATGGTCCAAAAAGAGCTCTTAAGAGCATATTATGCCATAAATTGAGAAAATAATGACTATAAAGGCAAAAAATAACCTAAATGGATTTTTCAACCTTATTTGAGTGTGTTTATATTAAACACATGCTAAAAATCTAGATATGAGATGGAAAATGTAATTTTTGTGTATATGGCATAACGATTTGGAAAAATGGACATATAGGCTCAAAATGTAGCTTTAATAAAAATAAGCAGTTTTAGCCATTCAATGGCTAAAACAAGCATGTTAAAAGCTATGTGAACTTACTTAATGAGTTGAAATCAAATCAAAAAGTTTTTAGCTTGTAAGATGCTACAACTTAGGAAATGGATAGGTTGACCAGTCAACTAGGGGATATGGTAGCTACTAAGGCACTTCAATGCTTAGATTAAGTCCAAGGGTACACTTATAGTCTACCTGTGAACATATGTGTTTTGTTCTTTGAATCTAATGGATGCAATCACCAGTAAAGGTCCCGCAGGGGCCACTACATAGGGCACATGCAGGTGTAGCTGCATAAGTCGAGTTAAATATGGCACTATGCTAGTTCAGCAACTGTCAGGTCTAATATGTGGGCCACTGCACAAGTTACAATCCTATTATCCATAGGTTTGGGGAAATTTCCATGGGAATAATCAAAGAAAATAAGGTAAATGGTGAATAACATATTAGGCATGTCATGGCTTTAAAATGATCAATAAAACTATACATGATGTAAATTGTTGATATTATATGTCATTTTGCTATGCTTGCATGACATGAAGTTGTGTGTGCATGGTGTATGTCAAATTGATCCCAATTTTAGCAAATCCTCATTTGTTTGCATATGATGTAATATTTTAGATGATTATGCATGTTAATGATTAGCATGTAATTATGGCATGTTAAAAATGATATTTATAGCATATTATTTTGATTACACTGCTAAGCAATTTGCTTAGTGTGTCGTTTGTTTATGACACATAGGCACAAAGACATTTTGATACTTGAAGCCTCAAGATATCAAGACTCGACAAGAGAAGGCTTTATTTTGGTAAAGCTTTTTTACATAAATAAATGAGGTGTATAGGTGGCACTCAAATGTATATGTAAAAGGGATGGACCTAACTTCTATTTATTTTGTAACTATATTGTAACTTAAATGTTTTTTTTGGTTTCAATGTTTGTAAACTATATTATACAGTGAAATTACATGTTATGCTGTACGATATCTCTTCCTGAGGTTAGGATGTCATATACTATGTTTGTGTGCTATTGGAGTAATCAAAGGATCACATTGAGATAGAGGAAGTGTGTGAATGATTATAGAAGTGTATTTTCTTATGCAGGTTACTATTTAAAATTTAAGATAGTGTCTAGTATAGTCGATATGCTATCGAATTTTTAGCATAAGGATTACCAATTTTAAATAAGTAACACTATTTAAAAAAGTTTTTTTGAAAACCCATATTTTCGCACATGATGATTTTGAATAAGAATGATTTATAACAAGTAAATGGGTATATGAATTTGGATATTTTTGATATGTGTGCACACCTTAGTTAGGATCGACAACTAGCTAGCATCTAGACCAGGTAAGGGGTATCATAGTTTAAATGCCTAATGATTTTTTAAATTTAGAATTGAATTATTGTATACATGTGTCCTTAGTATGGCTAAATTATGGTATTAGTGTGCCTTTATATGTTTAAGTGTTCTAACATGAATTAGTTATGTTTGATGTTGTAATAACAGAGTATGTAAAGTTGTAATTATATTAAAAAAAACTTAATACATGAATGATTTAATTTGAAGATGTAGACATAAGATGTATAAAATAATCAAGGTATGATAAATGGACATAATATGTGTTTTGTGATGATTTTCGATGATGTAATGTGTTATGGCATTACCTAAAATAAGTTATGAAAGTAATGTGTGCTATGGAATGGTATGGCCATGTATGATATATATAAATGAGTAAATGCATGTGTTATGTTAAAATGAAATGCTTGGTGATAAGTGGATGGCATAATGCTGACATAAGTAGGAGTCTAGAACAATCACTAAAAAAAAAGATAAATGGGAGTCTAGAACAACTGCTATAACTTAAAAGGTAAGTGGGACCTTAGAGCAATAACTAGAACAATTATTAGAAATGAATCATGCTAAGATTGTAATCTAATGTGTTTACATGTAATGCATGAATAATAATATTGAAATAAACATAATGACTAAAGAGTATTAGTTGCCTTATTTGGTCAATTATTGGCCAAACAACTTGTAAAAACATATCAAAAGCTACCTCAAGTATGTGAAACTAAATAAATAACAATAATGGCCCATGCGATTAGACAACGTAGTTTGAATATGTTGACTAATTAACTAGGGATGGTAGTTACTACTAGAGTACTTTGGTGCCTCTCTAGGCTAGTGTAGCTACCATAAGGACTAGTGCTACCACTGAACATATCTAGATTGGTGTTTCCATTGCAAGATCCAATAGTGCCACTGTACATACCTAGGCTAGTGTAGCAGTTGTACGGTCAAATAGGGCTAATACACACACTTAGGCTAGTATAACAACTGTAAGGTCCAATGGGGCTACTACACATACCCAACTTGGTATAGCCACCATAAGGTCTAATAGGGCCAATACACATACCTTGGCTAGTGTAACAGTCATAAGGCTTAATGTGGCTACTACACACTTATGGCCTTTGTTGTTAGGTAGACTTGTTATCTAGTTTTGTGTAAATGTCTCTTAAGTATAGGCAAAACAAAAGTGTAAAAAACTTATTCAACACTAAAACATGTAAAATTATATTCATGTAAACAAATTTTGTACTAAGGTATCTTATGCATGAATAGTTATTGATATTGATGTCAGCTATGATATTTTTCTTGTATGCTCATTTATGACATCTTTATTTATGTACTATTTATATTGTGGTCATCATGAGTGCATGAATGCATAAGAATGTGAATGTATACTTTATCGAATATATCACTAAGATCCAAGCTTAGCTGAATGTTGTTTTTGTGATGCATAGGTTGATGAATATATTAAAGCTAAAGCCTCATTTTCAGCAAGAATATCATGAGAAGACATTTCTTTTGGTATTTTTTCTATATATTATTGGATGTAACATGATAAGGGCACTAATATGTTGTACAAGGGATTGGACACACATATGTTTTTAAATGTTTTGTAATATTATTAAGGAAGGTTTTTTTATGGATGTTTTTTTTGTATATAAACATATATGTATTTATTTTTTATTATGGATGATGAAATCTATGTCATTATTTGAGTTGAGCTAGATATTTGAATATGTTTAATCAGAAGAATCATGGCGTATAGGATGTGTTGTATAAATATATAGTAGTGTTTTATCTCATTACTATTTGGGCTAGTGTCATCGAATAACTATTATGCTGCTAGATTTTTTATATGATGACCCTTAATAGTATACCTTTGATTTGGTTTTTATTAAATCATGTTTTTAAAGTGAAATAAGTTTTAAAAATTATAAAAGTTTACAAAGTAAGTTTAGATATCAATTTGTGTGTCACTTTTTACTCAGATCCAATGATCAAGTTCGGTGAGGGGTGTCACTTTTGATTATATTAGAGCTCTAGTTTACACATTCTTTTGTACAAAAGGGTTAGATATGAGTGCCTTAGGTCTAAGATCATACATCACATAATAATACATTGCTTAGGCTTATAAGCTACTCTTTTTCTTATACATTAATGATAATTGAGTCAATGACACAAGATGGCTCAAAAAAGGTTGAAAGTTATGCACCTACAATAG
>CANXYI010245178.1:0-10938 GCA_948208565.1 Hura crepitans | reverse complement strand
AAATCATTTAATTAATAAAATTTTTAATTTAATAAGGTTTTTAGGTAGTGGAATCGAATATCGATATGCATGCGTACTCTTTATTTAGGTTCGGTGTACGAAATGGGTTGACGAAATGAAATGATACATGTTGAATGATGGTACATTTTTTTTGCTATGATGAATAAATGGTGAAAGCTGATGTATGTTAAATAATGGATATATCTTCTCCTACAGTGAATGAATGTTCTTTTGTGATAGATGTATGAAGGTAAATGTAGGAACATGCAGATGGGTATTTTTCCTAAAATAGATGTATGAATGAGTGTGAGTGAGTAAACCTATTATTTATAATGTATGTGTGACATTATTTCTAAATGCATGAGTCAGTACATGTTTTGTTATTGGGATCATTCTCCTTTTAGACTTATCATAGGAAAAGCTTGGGTTTGATAAGAGAGTGAAGTTGTGAAGTTGTAGGCTAGGTTACAGTAATGAGAATAAGATGTCTCTTGAAGAAAGTGATCAAGTTATGGTGATCGAAAGGCTTGGGAAGGTGTTAAGAAGTAAGTTAAGTTAAGGTGAACAATGGTGAGGCTAAGGCTTGGGTGAAATATCAATTTGTTATGGAGGGCATTTAAGCATATGTAGCTAAAGAGTGAATGATTATATGATTGCATAGCGTGGTACTCTTGTTATTAGCCAGTCCAAAGATTTTCCAAATAAATATTTTCTTTTGACCTCCAGTTATTGCTTAGACTGCCCTTTATAGGTTTTCAATCGAGTGAGGTATGCTCTAGTTTTTGCCTAGGTAGCCCTTTGTGAGTTTTTAACCTAGTGAGTTTTTTTTATTTTTTGAATTTAGCTTATCCACATTCGATTTGGGCTTTGAATGTGCTGTGTTCACTAAATTAAATTTTGACTTGCACCTTATATTTTAGAGCTTTTTGCCATGGGAGATAGAGCTTTTCAAATTAATAAGTAGTTCATTATGGGTGATGACTTCATGCCTCTAAGTGTTTTGAATCTTTACACTTTTGCTGAATGTTGAATGCCATCTTTTTTACCTTTCCAAGTACTATATTAATGATATCCTTATTATTAGTCAGCCCTGAAGATTTTCTAACTAAATATTTTCTCTCAATTTCCCTAACTTTTTCTTAGGTTCATGGTCTTGATTGATTTACTTAGCGAGAATTAGAAACTCTCTTTCTTTTTGAATAAGGGAAACCATGGTTGAAAAGAGAATGCTCGGTTGTTTGAGGCTTAAGGCAAATCTTTTCATTTATTATAGGCTTTGGATTTTAGGTCAGTAAGAATCATGAAATGTTTGCTGTTTAGAATGGTTCTTAGGTTTTATAGAAAATGATTGAACATAATGAATTTGATTTTTTATGTTTTGGAGCCTGTTGAATTTGAACCTCTTTGCAGATTGAAAGAAAGCATTCATTCGGGTTTAATTTCCCCTAGCTTGTTATTTCCTTTTTATCTCACATCTCGCATTCAGGGATATTTCTCTTACCTTACAAAGAAAGATCAAGTCTTGAGCTTTAAAATTGTGCGTAGTAGTGGTGAGCCATCATGAACTATTCAACGTACCTATGGATTAAGCTTATCATGTTTTTTCCTTTGTTTTTTCATGAAATCTCCCAACTCACTTTCAAGAATACCATGTGATGCAATGATTGTGGTACACAAAGATGCTCATGAAAAGCCAAAAAAATATTTTTATTAAACTTTAATTTGTCTAACATAGAAGAAAGAAAACAACTTAGATAAGAAAATAAGGACAATTTATCCTATCTTCATTAGATCCTTCCATATCCTTGATTGGCGAGATCTTACAGTTGGTGAATAGTTAGCACATGAGGTGGTAGACAAAACATTAGAAAAGAGGGAACCTTACTTTCCAGAGATTTAGGGGAAGATAGTGAGGTTTTGTGATGGGTGATTTTCAAGATAAGGTATCACACCATAGTTTATGAGGTCTTGGATGGCATGGATCCTTCCATAGTCCTTTAATGATATGCACAGTATAAATCATGTCAATATTTTCATGGAAATAGTTATGGGTAAGGTTTAGGTGTCAATGGTTAAATAAGGTTCTTCCCTCAATTTTTTAAACATTGTAGATAAGGGCACAGCAGGCAAGTAGGCTTAGTTCCTTTATCGCTATTTGCTTCCTTGGTTAAGCCTATGCCCTATTGTTAGACTTCAGGACCAAACCTCTCTTGAATCTTTTCCTCTATAAGTGCTTTCATCCTTTGTTCCAATGCTACTATTACTTTATTAAACATACCTCTAGTCGTAAGCTAATTTTTACCATTGATTTTTAGTCTGGTTGCCATTTTGGAGAGTGTTAAAAGAAGAAAGGGGGTGAGTGTAGATACCTTTCCTTGACGCATGATGATAGCCAAAGATAAACTCTCAAGCATAACACAAAAGCCATCAAGATATAAGTCTGCATGGACCTACTACCCAAGTCCGCACAGACTGACTATAGAAACAGGTCAGAGCCTAGCCCGTAAAGACCATGGACTATCACTTCAAAGAACTTAGTCTGCATAGACTAACATGGATAAGTCTGTATGGACTTGCTATTGGGAAAAATACTCCAGATGAAAACATTGCCCATACAAGCTGGAGTCAGAGTCCTTCAAGGATAAGGACCCTCTTCTGGATGGGAAAAAGAGGAAAACCTAGTAGAAAAGAATAAATACTTCTCTACATCAATAGAGAAGGGGTCAGACTTTTGAATTTAGAAAAGAACCACAATTACAGATATTTTAGTAGCAGAGAGCATTAAAGGTTTTGGGAGATTTGCCATAGGGAAGAATTCAATCATCTTCACTTAAATCCAAAGGCCTTTGTGCTAGTGCTTGAAGATATCCTTTTGTTTAGGTAATATCTGAGGTCTATAAACAAATTTCCTAAGGTTTTGATGAGGTAATGATCTCTGAAATTGTTAATAAGTAAGCTGATACCTTGTTATCCGTACTCCTATTAATAATGAGTAGGCCAATTGTATTTAAAGCATAGGATGTAGGATTGATGCATGTAGTTAGTATTCAACATGCCATATGATATTAATCTTGTCGCACAGACCTGATCATATACGTGACTAAGTCTGCACGGACCTAGTATTTTTAAGCACAAGCATATAGGTTAGTCTGTATGGCCTTATATTATGCATGTCAATTTTGTGACCTGGTCTATGCGGACCTATATTTAATAAGCATTATTATATATCCCCATTATACCATGTTAAATATAGAATGATTGATGTAAATTAATATGTTAACCGTGGATATTGGAAGTATATGATTGAGTGCATGAAACTAGAAAATAGTCCGCATGGACTCCCTGTCACAAGGGCCATACATTTGCACGGACTTATAACTGATGAGTTACATAATAACCCTCTGACATGTGTTTTGTTTATGTTATTCATAGCCTATAATGCATCTGATCCCCATGTCTATTCATGTTTTGTTTATGATGAAACAATAATTCTGATATAACATATTTGGCTTTTATGTTTTCTAAGTTCTTAATCGGACTTCTCAGTTGAAGTAAAACATGAGACAGACTCGATCCCTCTTTGGTAATGGTCCACACAAACCAAGTACCATTCCCTCTGACATCCGCACGGACCAAGCACCATTCCCTCTGATGTGCGTACGGACCTGGCGATGTAGAAGTAGGCCTATTTTAGGACTATAGCTTGCCTCTTTGATTTTGTACTATTTACACTTCTTTGTTTATTTTGGGGTTGTAATAGCTAATAAACAACTTGTTTTACACACCAAAACCTAACTTTCATGTTAAACTATTTTATACATGATTAACCAGTGTTTTCTAATAAAATGGATTTATATTTCCTTAATCAAAATTCACAATTAAATCTATTTTAATAAAGGCCAATCTCCTAAAGATGGGAGTTGGGCAATTACCACCAATTCCTATGGAATTACAAGTAATTGTCAAGTCAATTAACAACTAATAAACAACCCACCTTCTGGATGTATAACGAATGTAATTGTATTCTTTAAATATCACAATTTACTACCATATATGCAAAAGTGATGCAATTTAAATTAAGAATGATGTATGCTTGAATGATAAGGGATTGATAAACGTTACCATATATATAGACAACATATTATTAGGGCTTGAATAAGATCTAAAATTCTGAACCTTTCTGGTATAGAAGATTAGAGGTCCTAGTGTAGAGGTCAGGTGGTGACTCTACTAACCACTCTTATCCCTAGTAAAAATATCATAATCTCTATAGTGGCGACTCTACCAGGGACTAAGAAATTTTAATCTGAAAGTGCCTAAATAATATGTCATCCAAATATTTTAATTTTTATCAATCCCATGCATTGCATCCTATATAAATTGTGTCCCTTTTTACCCTAGATGGTGTTATGAACCATAACTCCATTTTTCATTCAAAAATGGAGAAGTGCTAGCATATCCATCACTCGTAAGCCTTGTACCTTTAGGTATATGAAAAGGTGAACTAATCGGTCACCATTATCCTTAATTGGAAAGACTAGTTAGGAGGGACCTTTGCTTGTAGGATCCTATGAGCCTTTTGATCGAAACCATAAGCCCATGTAGTCAAGTTTAGCAAACTTCCCCTAGGTTGTACAACACTAAGAGCATGTGATTGCATTTATGATGGCCATATGGACCTAAAATATAATAGGTTATTAGGCCTAATTAAGCCCATGCTTGAACCTATGCATCCCCTGATGATGCTTAGGTAAGCCCACCTAGGAAAAATGACTAAGACCACGTGTGTGGGAGTGATAAGGTTGGAAGGACTATTGCTTGTGTTTGTCTTTTGCTGCATCACAAACACACATTTGCACATCATGTATCTTATACTATACATGCATCATTTCTAACATCTCTTTTTGTTCAGCTATCATTGATCCTTTACTCACTGCTCAGTGGAAGAGAGTTGGCAAATGCCTTAGTAGAATTAGCATAGAGGTACCTATATAACCTAAGCGAGGAACTATGCCTTCTAATGAGTACATGACCAAGGCTATGTTCATAAAGGCTATGGTTAGATGGAATGGAGAATGACATCACTAGTGACTAATGCCTTGTCCTATATGTAGAACCCTCAAAAGGTAGGATAGACTTCTGGAACCAATAAGGGGAAAGAGATAGCAGGGGAACCTATGGATGACCAATTGTCTAATGACGAGATAACACAGGTGGTGAAGACCTACAATATGGTACCCCCTTCTAAGGCACCTAAGAATGATTAGTTGAAAAAGCTGAATGAAAAGATGGAGGCTATGTCTCGATTAGTGACTAAGGGTAGAGATATTGACTTAGATGACATTAGTTTGAGGCCTAATCACTTTATGCCTCATAAGTTCAAGATGCCTGACTTAAGTAAGTTTGATAGAACCACAGATCCTCGCACCCACTTAAAGCAATATGCAATAGCCATGAGATCCACCCATATAACAGAAGGGTAGATTGTGAACCTATTCAACATGTCCCTTACAAGTCAAGCTCTTGACTGGTACCACTACCAAGAAAGAAGGGTCAAGCAAGACTAGACTGAGCCAGCAAGGGCGTTCAATAAGCAATATGCTAACAATGCCAGTGTTGAGATGACTTTAAAGGATCTAGAGTTGATAAAGCAAAAGCCCAATGAGAGTTTTTTTGACTATCTCTAAAGGTAGAGGGAAATGATTCTAAAAAAGACGAATAAGCCTGAAGGCATAGACCAAATTAAATGCTCATTAGAAATGCCAATAGTTATATGAACAACGGGCTCACCGCTAAAGGCATTACTACCTGGAAATAGCTGAAGGATATTACCATTGATCTTAAAGCTGGATATCAAAATAAGGGTTACAAGAGATTGAATAACAACCCTATGTTTACATGCAAAAATACCAATAATACTAGCAAAACTACTGAGATACATGTAGTTCAAGGCTGCAGGTACTTAAATCTAGATAAATCTCTGTCATGGTGTTTAAAAAAGCTTACTAAAGAAGGGAAACTATAGCCACTTCCACACCAACCATTCAATAGACCACTACCCCTAAATCATAGGCATGATTAGTACTATGCCTATCATCAGAGAACTGGACACCTAACAGATAACTATAAGCTACTTAGAAAGGCTATTCAGGATCCCATTGATTTAAAATAGATCCTTAATCCAAAAACTTCATCAAACCCACTACCAAAACACCATAATTCATGCCTCCTTAAGTTTGGGTTACCTGAAGAGTATGTGTTGAGGGAAATATATGGGTACGACCTAGCCATAAAAGCAGAGGTGAGGGTGAGTGAATCAGTCCTGATGAGAGGCTTTTGGGATAGTGAGAGTGACTATGAGGCTAGAGAGAGCAAGAGTTTTTAGGATGAATCCTCTGATGAGGATTCTGAAAAGGGTAAGAAAGAGCAGATAGAAATGGTAAAGAGATTAGAAAAGAATGGTCAAATCTTACCAGAGAAAGAACCTAAACTTGAAATAGATAAGCATGATGAGGTGTTAAAACAACTCAAGAAAACTCAAGCCAACATCAGCATTTGGGACCTGTTGATGTCATCTAAAGACCATAGGTGGAAAGTAGTTAAATCCTTAGGTTAAGTCACTATTTCCACAACTACCATGCTTGATGAATCGGTAAAAGTAATAAAAATGGGCAATATAGGCCTCATCACATTTTTAGACACAGACTTGCCTTTAAAAGGAAGGGAGCATAACTGACCCCTCTTCATCAAAGCTGAAATAAATGGGAAGAAAATAAGTTGTGCAATGGTAGATGATGGTTCTTCCCTTTGTGTGTGCCCTACCAAGATCTTAGCTGCTTTGGGAGATAAGAAGGAAGATTTGTAACCTTCTTACATTATTATAAAAGCCTATGATGACACTAGGATACAAGTTGAAAGGTCTTTCACAGTCAAGGTATAGGTGGGACCAATTGTTGATAAGGTTGAGTTCATGGTTATTGACATACCAGCTACCTTCTCTATCTTATTAAAAAGGCCCTAGTTCCATAAATTAAGGCGAGTCCCCTCCACTCTTCATCAAATGATTAAGTTCCCACATGAAGGAAACATCTTTACCATAAAGGCTAAGGTCAATCATGCCATCTCTACTTCGGCTATTACTAATCAGCCTTTTAATGGATTCCATGTTGTGAGAATTTGTGAGGACTACATGGACCCAGCTATGTCTAAAATGATGAAGCAAATGGATTTCTTTTTAGGAGCTGGTTTAGGGAAGAACTTACAAGGCATCACTAAACTGCTTCAGCCACACACCCATAGGGCACTAAAGGATTAAGTTATGATCCGAACATAAAGGGCAACCCGAAACAGGGCAATTCACTAAAAGATTACTTTGTTAAGCAAAAGGGTACTAAGTATAATGGAACCCCAGAGCCTGCCATAATAGAGGGACGCTACAAACTAGGGTTAGAGATATTCGTTGATGTTGTGGATTAGGAAACATGACATCTCACTCAAGTTCAGTGGACAGAGGAAGTGTTCCCAAAGCTGCCACTTGTCGAAGAAGTCTACTCTACCATCTCAGAAGACATGCCTAAACTAGAGGATTCTGATTTATTTATTGATGAATTGTACCTTTGTGACCTCTTTGAGGCAAACAATTATTTTTCTAATAAAGTGAACAATGAATTTGCTTACTTATGTGATCTTTATCCTGATGGTAATATGTATCCGCATGATCATTACATGAGCATTTTTTACATTAATTGCATTAAAACTAATCCCTTTAATCTTAGAACCAATGAACAAGCAAAGAATGTATTAATTGCCTATGATTCTACTATCAAAGAAATAGAAAAATTTGAGAGATTGATAAAAAAAATATGAAAGGATTTTTGCTTGGAATTACAATGACATGCTAGGTATCGATAGAGAAATTATGAAACATGCCATACCAACGCATAGCCACACTATAATAGGCAAAGAAATTGAAAGAAGAAGTAGTTAAGTTGCTTAAGCCAAAGTTCATTAAGGAAATAGTCTTCCCCACTTGGCTTGCCAATATAGTGCCGGTACCTAAGAAAGATAGAAGGGTTAGGATGTGTGTGGATTACTGAGACCTGAACAAGGCATGTCTAAAAGATAACTTTCCCCTTCCCTATATAAATGTGCTAGTAGACAATGTAGCAATAGCCGTCATGTACTTATTCATCGATAGGTTCTCTAGGTATAATTAGATTCGGATGAAAGTGATAGATAAGTGCAGGACAACCTTCATAATAGAGTGAGGTACATATTGTCACAAAGTGATGTCTTTCGAGCTAAAAAACATAGGGCCAACATATCAGTGAATGGCCACTAAGCTGTTCCATGACATGATGCACAAAAAAGTTGAAGTATATATAGATGACATGATAATGAAGTCTATAGAATGGGAAGGACACTTTGAAGCATTAGAAAAGTTCTTCCAGAGGCTAGACCAATTCAACATAAGGCTTAACCCCAAGAAGTTTATCTTTGGAGTCACGTTAGGGAAACTACTAGGATTCATAGTAAGTAAGAGAGGGATTGAAGTTGACCCAAACAAGGTAAAGGCCATCTTAGATATGCCCATGCCATAATCCAAGAAAGAAGTCAGGGGCTTCCTGGGGAATATTCAGTACATTAGTAGATTTATATCTAAACTCATGATAGTTTGTGAACCTATATTCAACTTGCTACGTAAAGGTCAACCGAAGGAGTGGAATGGTGATTACAAGAAGGCATTCCAGTTTATTAAGGAGTACTTGATTAACCCTCCAATTTTAAGACCTCTAAAACCAGGTAAGCCTTTAATCCTATACCTAGCAGTAGAAAGGTCTTTAATAGGAGCACTAATTATGCAAGCTAACGAAGCTAGAACAAAAAACATAGTATATTACTTAAGCAAGAAACTACCCCTATACAAATAGAAATACACAAAAGTGGAGAAGATATGTTTGGGGGTAATCTGGGCATCGAAGAAACTGTGGCACTATTTCTAATAATACAAAGTAAAAGCAGTGTTAAGACATGACCCGCTCAAGTATCTACAATCTACTCCATCCTTGGTAGGAAAGATGGGATAATGGATGTTGGTTCTTTGGGAGTTTGACATTTCCTACCTTACTAAGAAAACCATGAAGGGCTGACCTGTAGTCGAATTCTTAGCCTAGCACCCAATCAAAAAGAAACAGAAAGAATATGAATTTCTAGATGAACACTTAGGGGTAATATCCTAGGAAGGATGGAAAGTGTTTTTTGATGGAGCTATCAACCAAAGAGGAGCAGGTGCAAGAGCATTGATCAATAGTCCAAAAGGTGAGCAAATGTTCTTAGCTTAGAAGCTAGAGTTTTTGGCTACTAATAATATGGTTGAATATGAGGCATGTGTTTATGGTCTTGAAACTCTATATCAGCTAGGGGCAAAAGTGATCGATGTCTATAGGGACTCGATGTTGGTCATCTAACAAGTTAGAGGTGATTGGGAAGTCAAAGATAAGAACTTGGGTAAATATGTTAGAATTCTCATAGATCTTGCTAAAGGGTTCGATCACTGCACTTTTCACCACATCCCTAGAGAATAAAACTAGGTCACAGATGCTCTTACCACCTTGATGTCGGTGTTGAACCTTACCAAGAAAGATTTATCCTGGCTAATGTATTTCAGTAAGACAAGGTTTCCCACTTATACTAAAATAGTTAGTTCTACCATTGAGCAAACTCATCAATAACTACCATGGTATCACTATATACAAACCGACCTAGAAAAGGGACAATACCCCATGAATGAAACTGAAAAAGACAAAAAGGCACTTTAAAAGTTGTCTGCTTAGTTTATTTCATTCCAATGAATGTTATATAAGAGGCAAATGGATAGGATACAACTCAAGTGTATAGATGAGATAGAGTCTTAAAGGGCACTCGAGGAGGTACATGAGGGAGTATGTGGCCCTCACATGAGTGGCAGGAATTTAGCAAAGAAAATCATAAGACTAGGGTATTAGTAGTTAACCATGGAATCAGACTGTTACAACTTCGTGAAAAGGTGCCACAAGTGCTAGGTGTACCGGAACCTGAGTCACTTGCTGCCTAATGACCTTACTAGTTTGTCATCACCATGGCCCTTCTCAACATGAGGGATCAACATAATTGGAGAAATAAGGCCGTCAGCAGCTAAGGGACATAAATTCATAGTGGTGGCAGTTGATTACTTCACAAAGTGGGTAGAGGCTGAGTCTTTCAAAAAATTGAGGGGTAAGACAGATAGGAAAATTTATTGAAAGAAATATTATTTGCAAGTATGGTTTGCCACAATAGATCATCTTAGATAATGGAGTGTAATTCCAAAAAGAGACTAGACAACTGCTCCAGAAGTATAGAATTCAACACCACAAGTCTTCTTCATATCGACCACAAGCTAATGGAGCGGTAGAAGTTGCTAACAAAAATTCAAGAAAATTTTGCAAAAGATGATGGTCACCTATAAAGATTGGGTAGATATGCTACCAGTCGCATTATGGGGATACAGAACGATGGTTAAGACATCTACCCAGGCTATGCCTTACTCACTAGTGTATAGCATGGAGGCAGTACTGCCAATCCAAGTAGAGATACCTTCATTATGGGTAGTATTGGAAGCAAACATACCTAAAGCAGAATGGGTTAGAAGCAAATATGATAAATTGGCATTAATAGATGAAAGTGGCTTAAAGCTCTCTATTACATGCAATTGTAACAGAAAAGAATTACGAGAGCCTACAATAAGAAGGTCAAACTTAGAACCATACGAGAAGGTGACTTAGTGCTCAAACAAGTTGGGCTATTACTATCCAATCATAGGGGAAAGTTTAAACCCAATTGGGAAGGTCTTTACATGGTAAAAAAGGTGCTCAAACATGGGGACATCAAGATCTCAGATTTGGAGGGCAATGAATTTTC
>CANXYI010245063.1:0-19759 GCA_948208565.1 Hura crepitans | reverse complement strand
AAGGCCATAAAAACACACATACATATGCATATATCACTCTATGTCATGTTTAGATGCTTAATATCACATTTGTATACTTTCAACCAGTTATACAAAATCATACAACATTAATGAAGCAAAATGATTTTTTACTGTCCTTTGATCATATAATGTGTTCCGTAGCTAATATTACCATACAAATTCATTATTCATGCATAATCCATTTTAGACCATCAAATTACATGCATTCATCATACATTTATGCCATACATGCCCAAATATGCATTAAATTCTCATTATTTCATTAAATGCCCATTTATGTCAAAATGCACATAATAGATTCATAGGCATTTTAACCTAATTAAAGTGATTACACTTACCAAAATAAAGAGCACAGGATGCCCGAAGCTAACTTAAACCTTCTCTTTGCCCTAGGAGGCTCAGGTCGATGTCTCGCTTATGAATTCAAAAATTTATGAACTTTAATAAATAATATAAAATAATCTGCATGTTGAAAAAATATTTTGAGCCTAGATATACCCTTTATGACATCTTAAGAACCTGTGAAAAATAAAATTTGTGAAAAAAGAAAACCTGAGAGAGAGAAGGTTACTATTTACCATAGTTTCTTTTCGGTTTTTCTCCCAAAGTACTCTATTATTCTCGAAGATTTTGGTGTCCATAGACTCATCTCGGAACACTCATCATTTCGAGTGTAAACTTATGGAGTGGGTCCCTCTATAGAGAGAGAAATCAATAAGAAAATGAGAGGGAGAGGGTGGATGGGATTTTAAAGGGAGGAGGAGTGGATGGTGGTGTTTTGGTGTAAATGGGGGGAGTGTAACTTCTCTTATTTATACTTTTCAAAAAATAATTTTACTTTGCTTCAAAAAATTATTATAACTTATTAAAAAGCTAGTTTCCCTCCATTCCTATCCCAAAAATTCCATAATCCAAGCCCTAAATCCTTTCAAAATCTTGTGCTTAACTTCTGACAATAACCTAAAAAATTATTATATTTTATGTATTGAAAATTCTGAAAATTTACTTCTTAATCTCAAAAAATTTTGATTCTAAAGCCAATGGACTATTTAGAATACTTGAGCATCAAGTTGTAATATTTTTAGATTATTTTGAGCAACTTTTTATTTTATTTATAATTCAAATTTGCCTACGGCACTATTCACAAGACACTGCTATAAAATCTTATTTAGCAATTTTAACCATCCAATTGACTTCGGATTGGCTTTAAACTTTGGCCAAAATTCTCTCATAATTAATACTACCCATCAGTACATTTAGTGTGACTCAAGTTTCGAGAAGCACTATTCACCTCAAGAAGTACTATTCATAAAAGTCAAGATTTTCAAGTCGTTACAAGAATTTTTGAGGTTTAAGATATGGTATTTTTGGGTTCGTCTAGGCATATCCCAGGGCTTTCCTAGCATAAACTCATTTTACCTCCTTATACACTAGTTCTTGACTTGAAATTATATATTTGTTTTGCTAAATTTTTAAATTCATTCATCTTACCCATTTTTAGGCTCGTCAAAGTTTTATGACCAATACACCCCTTTTTGGCCTCGTGAAGGTGCCTCATATTATAAGGAACATGATTCAGACCCAAAAGGTATTGTTCATAGAACTTGGACTTATGGGCATTACACTGAATGTCTTGTCTAGCAAATATTCAGCTCTGGTTGTATCATCTTCCCTCCTCCCTAAAAAGTCAACAGGTCCTATCTTTCTCAGCTCTTTAGAGGAGTCTTCTGTGGAAGAGCTGATGATGGAGGTGGTACTAGAGTTGGAGAAGATAGAGGTGGAGTAGCAGTAGTAGTAAAGGTATGTCTAAGGAAATTTACTATCTACTATAACAAAGTAGGTGATGCTTCTGCCTATCGTTAACTAGGCACTTGAGGCTATGGTTGCTATGCAACGTCACTAGGTTTAGGTATAGATGTATTGCCTACCCCTTGTATTGTATTTGGTGCAAAACTAGCCACTTTTTTAGCCCTTCTTTTAGGTGTCTGATCAGCCATATGCTTACTATAAAAAGAGTAACTTATTAGCCTTAGACAGCGTAACAGTTTAGAAGAATTTGAAATTTAACCATTTGTATTCATGTACTTAGCCTAGGACCATTAACCTATGCTCTGATACCATAAAATGTAACACCCGCTATTAGATTCCCAAAGAACTCAATAAGCGGTGCACTTCTTGCTAAGTCACCTATCTTGACTTCTCCCATGGTCATTCATTTAACCTTTACTTATGCTATACTAATCCATTCTATTTAACTCCAAATTTAGCTCTATCTATTCCTATAGCCTATTTAGGTTCTTGTTATCATCTTAATACTATTACAGAAGGATTTTAATACAATCAATCATTTCATAAAAATTCAATAGCATAATGACTACTCTGTCCACTATCCCAAAAATTTTCTAACTTGTAAAACACTTCTATAACACTTATCTCCTCTCTCGGACCCTTCTGGTTCCTCAGATATCATCCTATCATCATTATCTATCACACAACAAACATAAGCCTCATGCCACAATTATGAAAACACATAGAGCCTTAGGGTCACAAATTATATACATAAGGCATTCATACACACATAAGGATTAACAACTGAATATTACAACACAATCTATCTGTACATATATATATATATATATATATATATATATATATGTATGTATATAAATACATATACATATATGTATATATATATATATATATATATATATATATATACACACAATCGTCTATCGCTTTATATATATCATATCCATTTTCCCTTACGTAAGTACATAAAGTACAAAAACTATACAAATGTACATTATCATCCTTCTCACAATTATCCTTTGAACTCCTCGCACTCTTTACAAGGTGTCATCCTTGTTCTCGGTACCTAGGCATTGAAATAGGTATGCTGAGTATAAAATACTCAGTGGTGAATTCAAACATTAAAAAAATGTCTAACAGTTTATCCATTCATCATATTCCTATTTTCATTTAATTCCATTATCTAGGTTGAACTTAGAGCTCTAACATGCAAAATTACCATTTTACTCCTAGGATATTTCTACCTATAAATTATCCAATTAATCATTATAAATCTTAAAATTTTTGTTTTGGATCATTATTAATCATTTTATGCACAAAACTATACCATTTTAAGCCTTTACACACTATCAGTGGAAAAATTACTAAAATGACCCTATGTCATATTTCATAGTCATATGTAAATTTATTTATCTTATTTAATTATTTCAGTTGGCCCATCTCAGGAGACAACCTTGATAAACACTAGATCTTAAGGGAAAATAAACTTGTGCAGTGGTCCCCATTCTGCACTTGTGTCGTTGCACTGGCTTGATCACATTCTAGCACCCAATGTGCAAATACCAAAGAGTTGTCTACCTCGTAGACTGGTTTATCCAACAGATTAGTGCATTGGCCCTTAGGGACCTACACCACTGCACCAATATCATGTAAATGTTCAGTGATAACATGGTTATGTCTACCTAGCAGGTTGGTCTATCTAATAAACTAGTGTAGTAGCCCTCAAAGACCTATGCCACTGCATCGACAATATCAAATCTACCATCAATTGGTAAAAATAGGAAGTTATCTATCCAATAGACTAGTACAGTGGCCTTAATAGGGACTTATGCCATTGTACCGGCCCTGTCTGAAAACTAAATAGTGTAGTAGCTACTAAGGATCCTTAAGTTGATCGGTCAACCTTTCCAGTAAGTGTCTATCTAGTGGGCCATTTAACATTAATCTATGTCCATTTCTTTACTGATTAACTTTTTATAATATTATAAACTTAAAAATAGATAGTTTTAAATTTTATAGCACAGTTGGAATTTAACTAGGTCTAGTATGGCCATAAATAGGCTGTACCAAGTGAATTATCAAAAAATGTATTCAAAGGTTCAAGTGCCAATAATTATAATATATTATGCTGAATTTAATTCCATAAGTATTTTACAAATCTAGCCTATTTACTATCCAGGGGATTTATTGGTTCAGGTAATGGTTATTTAAGATAGTTATAGGTCATTACGGCCAAGATTTATTAAGTTTTTCAAGTCCATTTTAGCTTATTTTTTAGTGCATTTTTCACCAGTTATATCAAGTATTCATAGGCCTAAAGCCAATCACAACTTAGGAAAAAAAACAAGGCCAAACTTGGGCTCACATGCCATTACAAAAGATTTCATCATACTAGCCATTATAGGCACAAAATTCAAGCATATTGTGTAAGTACCTACCATAGCCCTTAAAGGGAAAAATAAACCACTTTTCACACATCATTTTTAGCCAAACTTAAGGTTATTATTGATGCCAATTGTTGCCTATATTACATACCACTTTAAGGTAAACTTTAGCTTAGTTTCATGCTAATTCTTTATCATGCATTACATATACATTATCTCATATCATTTATGTACATAAAGCTTGAACACATGTTATGTTACCATGCCTTCCCCATGGCTTCCATACCTCTCAGCCACTATAGAATTTATTGCCATTACATGCACTTTTACATCATTTATCATACATACATCCTAAAACACTACCATGCTAACATTCACATACCCAAATATACCATGTATCATGCATGCCATGCCACTACATATGCCTTACATGTCTCAACCATAGTGAAATCACCACACATGCATACGTACATCCCTCTTCTTACATACCATATCACTAATTCATGCATCAAGCACCACATAGGACCATTAAAACAAACCATACACATTCCCAAGTTTAACATAGCTCTCAACTACACATACCCTCTATACCAACATGTATTCTTCTATCAATTTACAAGAAATTTTATTACATACTAACTCCAAATTCATCAATTCATACCTCAAGCAACCTAAACATACATCAAGCATCATTAACATTCCCTAAGCACCATGAATACCTATCAACTACTAAATATGGCATCCATATTGCATCTTTTTATCAAGTAACAATACAATTCACATATCAATAAACTATATACCATTATATCTTAAACCATCCTCCTTTCTAAGCTAGTTTACATGCTTAACTCATTCTTAAACCTAAAGAGAGGCTGCTAAAATTTTAAGGAAATGAAGTGAATGATTGAATTCACTCACCTCAAACTTAAAAAAAGGAAGATTCTACACTTTAAGCCTCTCAAAGCTCACTTTCAGCCTACCACATCCTCTTTTCCTCCTTTCTTTAAGCTTATTTTTGTTTCAAAACACCTCAAAAGCCATAGAAATCCATCCCTAAAGGTGTGAGGCATCTCACACAAACAATTCTAGCAAGAAAAAGCCAAGGAAAACTTAAGAAACCATAAAGAAACTCACCTTGGCTGCTTGCTAGATAGCTTATGTCTAAGAAACTTTAAGGGATTTTTAATTTCTTTCTAAAAGTTCCTTTTGCTATAATTTTTTTTTTGCTCTAACTCACTCACACATCACTATAATTTGGGTAAGTAGAAACACTAGAATTGAGGTGAATAAGATGATGAAAATGGTGGTTCAAGGTAAGGATGGCGTCGGTTCTCCTTCTACCAACCAAGGTTGAAATGTATTTTGTTTAAGTGGAAAAGTCCACTTTTCCACTAGTCTTGGCACTTGTTAAAGGCCCTAGGCTAGTTGGAGAGTGTGTGGGTGGGTCTATAGCCACCCAAGCCATCTCAATGTGTTTTGATTTTTTGGCAAACTTTAAAAATTCACTGAAATTCATAAGAAACTTAAAAAAGTACACTGTTTGTTCTAAAATTCATATTTAATCCCCTCTAAATGCTCATAAATTTTTGTAGCCAAATTCCATTGATAGGGTAATTTTCAGACTACCTCGAATTATGTGCTAATCTAAAAAATTACTAGAATTTGCAAATGACCTCGAAATCCAAAATTTTTGTCACCAATGAACTTAGTGAAATTTTTGAGCTTGAGGGTCCATTATTTTTGGGTCCGTCTAGGCACATCCCTTGTTATTCCCAGCCCTTAAAATTTTTATTGCATAGATGGGTAGCTTATAGTCTAAAATGAATTATTGGTTCTACTAAATTTTTAAATTTTGCCTTTTTCATCAAATTAAAGCCCCTCAAAGTTTCATAACCAATGTCATCACCTCGATTTATGTGTAAGTGACCCGATACCCTGAGCACACTTCTTGGAGTTAGTGGCACTATTCACGAAGCCTCGAAACACAGGCGCTACATATTTATTACTAAAAATATCTTTGAACATTAATAAACTTCTTTGGATATATTTATAATGATTTGTATTCCAATAATAAGATTGTAGCTCTTCTGAAACTTCCAAATAATTTTTTACAATATCAAAAAGGATATGCACCATAAATATTAGCAATAAATTACTTTACATAAAATAAATATATTCAATAGATCCAAAAACACATGTATTTGAGAAGCGAATGAAAAGATTAATATGCAATATACCAAAAATTGACATATATGAATTCTTTAAAACTAATAAAAAATGCTCAAAATGAAAACACTATAACTACATCAAGTTTTATTACTATGCCTTGCATATTTATGCTATGGGTTAATATGTAAAATATAATAACGATTAAAATGGATAAGTTTACAAATTAAAAACATAAAATCATAATCATGTATGAATAGTTTTCTTAGATCATTGATCAATTTTTTCTTTAAATATAGTAATGAACACAATGTAAAACAAAAATAAAACTTCAAAATCCATTTTGAAATTTAACTAAAGAAGTGTTATATTTAGAAAATAATAAAAAAATTCATACATATAGCCAAACTTTAGCCTTAATTTTTTCTTTCCTTAATAAAACTTTTCTAATAAAATGACTATTAATGATGAGAAATCAATTTTGTTTAAATAATTTTCTTTTTGTAACATCTAAGGTAAAAAAAATTATAACATTTATTTATTCAAAGAGAAAAACTTCATAAAAAAATTTGTAAAACTATAATTAGTTATGCTTATCATATAACTCTTCTAAGTTAAAATTTTTTCATCAAGTCAGGTTGTAGTAAACCATCAACTATCCAATAATCTTTTATAGAGAATTGATCATGTTGATAATATGTTGTAAATAAATAGGATAATAAGAAAATAATGGTGAAGTGAGAAATATGTATTTTCTTATTATTTTTGTGTATATAAATTACCCACAATGGGTTTATATAAATATATGGGATTAAGTTAAATAGCAAAGGACTTAATTAATATAAGAAATACTTTGTAGTTATCCATAATAAAAGTGTAATAATAGGAAGAGAATAGGGAAAATAAACAATGTGTATATGATGTAGGAAACTCAATTAATCCAAAATGTCATAACCATAAAATATTAAATTTATTTTTTTAATACTCATCCTAAGTCTTGAACTAAATTTAAATTTTGGAAGAGCTAGGATCTAGCATCAGTTCATTCTATCAAAAACCCAAACCAAATCAAAAGTGGGACTACTCAATTCTTTGTATTTAATTAAATACATTATCTATAGATATGAAACATAATAAATGATTATATATACTATATATTTAATAGTAGATTTTTTTGCCACTTTGAAACTATGTTCTTATAAGTAAATTTATTCTTAATAGCATATTTACTGTACTTTAGATGAAATATGCATAAAACTTGTTATTTACTATTCTATATGATTAATACATTTTAAATGGGATTTTTTTATTCCTTTTTATTTTATATCATTTCGATGTGTCTTATGGTTTCAAAAACCCATCTCAAATTATACTAAAAAATAGTTTGGGATGAGAGTAGTTCATTAAAAAAAATGTAATTAGACTAGGTCTTAAATTTTAACATTTTTTAATATCTAGTAAAAGGCTGAGATTTAATAAATCCTGAATGTCCCGTCTTATGCACACCATTAGGAGAACACATGTTTAATACACTAGCTTATTTAGTTTTAGAGAGGATAGAAATCATTGGTGGACATAGAAACCCTTAAGAAAGTGTGGAACCTTTATTTACCCATGGATGATAGTTTCAATTGAAATTGGGTGTTTTTGATATGGATCCTTTAATAAATGAAATTATGGGTGGTGACAAAAGCAATGGGACATGGTTTTTAGTGACAATATGTTTTTAGAATTCACTAACCCTAATGATCTAATGGACTTGTTTTGGACTAATAGTGATGAAAATTTTTGATCCATTCACGATATGTTTAATGCTGTGATAGGGATTAATGATTCTTTAGATAATGATATGGACCTAAATACAAGAAGATATCTTTTTTTCTAATGTGAATGAGAGATTATCATTGATTATTTTAGAACAACATAGAGTTAAACTTTCTAAGCCATTGAAGAATTTTGTGTTTCTTAAACTATTAAGGGGAGTTATAAGCTATAACACTTTTTTCAATAAAATTACCAACACTTAGAATATAAAAAGGAGATTACAAGGTTATAAATCTAGATAATAATTATTTTATTATTAATTTTAGTTGCCAAGATGACTATATGGAGGCTTTATTAAGAGGCCTTTAGATTATTTTTATACTATTTGGTGGTTTAACCTTGGCATTAAGACTTTCATATAGAAATTACTAGAATCACCAAGGTTATTTCCTAGGTTTAAGTATTTAGAATAGCTATCCATCTTTGTTATAAGTGAGTACATAACTAGTTTGGTTGTATGATTAGTAAGCTAGCTAAAATTGACTATAATATAAAGAAGTGGGATAAAGCTAAGTTTGTTAGACTGGTTATCAAATTGGATCTCACGGAACCTTTAATTGTTTTTTCTTTTTCTTTAGTTGAAAGGTGAAATTGTTAAAGTTGTTTATGAAGGGTTGTAATGTATTTGTTGTTATTCTAGCTATTTCAAACTTGTTATTGATTGGTGTAGTTAGAATCTAAAGGTAATTAAGGAATAAGATAATAGAGATTCTAGTGTTTATATATCCAACTTCCACTAGACTGATGTGTAAAACTATAAAATCAAACCTATAATTGATAATTCATATAGACAATGGATAAAGGTTTAGCAGAAGACTCAAAAGAGCTCTCATAATAATTATAGAATTGAGGCTGAGATTTTTGTAAGTGGGTGACATGACAAAAAAGTTATTCCAAGTTTATAGACTTTCTTAATATGCAATGCTTAAAGAAGTTCTAATAAAGGTGAATGGGGTGGAGAAGATAATATTTTGTGAAGCTAATCTTGAAATGGATGACATTACCCCTTTTAAAATTATTAATGTTAGGACTCATCATATAGTGATAAGGAAGCATGCATAACATAAAGATAATAAAGATAATGTTATTTTTTTATTATGAGATTTCTACCCCTAGGAAAAGAAATATGCAACTAATGACTATTGATAATATTTCTAATATTCCTATATCTAAGATAGGCTAGGAAAATGCTTTAAATGCTTCATTTAAAAATATTATTGACTTTAAGTGTAAGCAACCACATATTACAAAAGTCCTAAACAAAATCTCTATTCACATATCATCCAAAGATTGCTTAGTTTCTAACATTTTGAACTCTAGCTCTTATATGGCTATTGTTGCTCTAAGGCCACTTTCTCAATGTTATGCTGTAAATTTTTGTGAGGTTGAATACTAGTTTATTCGTAGAAGTAAAGCTAAGTAGTGGCAAACTTATTCTCAATATGCAATAGTTAAAGAAGTTTTAAAGAAGGTGAATGGGATGGAAAACATATTATTTAGCCAAGCTAATCTTGGAAAGGATGACATTACTCTACTTAAAATTGTTAATGTTAAGACTTATCCTATGGAAATAAAGAAGCTTGCATAACAAAACATTAATGGAGATGATGTTATTGTTGTCAATGGGATTTTTACCCTTAAGAAGAAAAGTATCCAAATGACAATCTTGATAATGGTTCTAACATTCCCAGATCTAAAATAGACTGGGAAAATGCTTTAAATCCTAATTTAAAAAATGTTATTGAGTTTAAGTGTGAGCAATCCTATATTGCAAAAGCCTTAAACAAAATCCCTCTTCATATATCATCCAAAGATAATTTTGTTTTTGGCATTTTGAACTCTAGACATCATAGGGTTATTATTGCTCTAAGGTTACCTTCTCAATGTCATGATGTAAGTTCTTTTCATGTTAAGTACTAGTTTATTTGTAGAAGTCAAGCTAAGTATTTGAAAATTCAATAGATTGAAACCATTTGATGGTAGGGTTAAAAAAATTACTATTAGCAATGAGTAATAGCTTTGAAAATAATGATTTTACCTTAGCTATTAGAGATAGATGCTTATTTGATGAATATTGTGTTTACTACTGATATTGAGGTCTTGTTGTTGGATATGAAATTTTGGTTGCTAGCTTTGGTCCTAATGGACACTTTTTTTCATTGTCCTTTTCCCCTATTGATACTGAGGTCTTGTTATTGGACATGAAATTTTGGTTGCTAGCTTTGGTCCTAATGGACACTAGTTTGGTTATCATTTGCCCTTTATCCTCTTATTATTGTTATTGATTTTAGATGTATGACTTGGAATATTCAAGGTGTTAGATCAAATAATTTTGTTGCAGTGGTATAGGATTTTGTTAAGTAATACAAAGTTTCTTTGCTAATGCAAGTTGAAACTTGTGTTAGTGGAATTTCTACTAATAGAATTATTAAGAAGCTTAGATTTTCTTATTCATTTTAAGTTAAGGCAGCTAGTTACTCTTTAGGGATTTGGATTTTATGGAGGATTTTTTTTCAAGTGTAAATTTTGTATTTTACTTATTAGATTGTACACATATGGATCACTCTACCTAAACTAATAGAGTTTTATTTTTCACCATTTTAGTCTGACCCTATTGTAGTTAATAGAAAGGTGCTCTAGAGTTATATTTGTGGCTTAGGTATGGTATTTTGAGCTATTGGTGCTTAATGGGGGATTTTAATTCCATTATTTCTTTAGATGAAAAACTTGGTGCACCTGATAAAGGTACTAAGCCTTGCTCTCTATTTTAGAATTGTTTGACTTACTATAATTTTATTGATATGGGATTTTATGGCCTAAAATTTGCTTGAAAACAAGGATGCCTTATGGAACAACTTGATAAGGGTATGTGTAATGTTAATTAGATATTTTGTTTGATAAAGCTTATATTGAGCATTTTTTGCAAACCAAATTTTATCATCACCTAAGTCTCATTCTTTTACAAAATATTATAAATTCAATAGTGGTGTTCCATTTTGTTTCTTAACTTTTTACCTCTTACATTATAATTTTTTATCCATTTTCATTAGCCCTTAGAATTATTTAGCTAATATTATATACTCTATGGTAACTTTTATAAAGAAAGTTAAGATTTGTAGTATGAGATCTATGGAAACTTTTTTTGATGAAAGAAAAAGATTCTCAAGATTTAATGGGGTGCAATAAACTCTTTGTCATAGGCTCTCTATTTACTTCTAAGAGTTAGAGAGTGATCTTAAATAATATTATGAATTTGTCCATATTGAAGATGATCTTTTTTTTTAAATGGAAGTCTTTTTCTAATTAGATACACCTTAGGGATCATACTACAACATATTTTCATACAAAATATAAAATCCATAAACAAAAGAGTTAGGTTGTTAGTCTTAAACTTTTAAATAGAAGTTGGTGTGATGATATTATTACTCTTAAAAACTGTTATAGGCTTTTGTCATAACTTGTATTCTGAGGATGCAAATGTTCCTCTAATTTGTCCTATTTGTGGTAGGTTTCCATCTTTGAGTGATGTAGAGTTAATTAGTTTGTGTAGTGATGTTACTAAAGCTGAGCTTGATAACACTCATTTTGAAATGAAAACTTTAAAGGCTTTTAGGCATAATGGTCTCTATGCTACATTTTTAGTCTAATTGGGATATTATAAAGTTTTCTCTTTACCACTTTATAGCTTTTAGGTTAGTTGGCCAAAAATTTGATGAGGACATCTGTAAAGTCATTATTACTTTTATCTCTAAAGAGGTTGCTTTTGTAACTATCTATAATTATAGGTTATTATGGTTTTCAAAGAGTTTATTAAAGTTTTAACTAGTTGCATTAAGCTTTTTGCTCTCTAAATTTGTCAATAGTACATGGTCTATATTTGTCTACAATAGGTAAATTATGGATAATATTATCATTGTTTAGGAAATAGTGCATTCCATGAGAATTAAACAATGGAAAAATGGTTGGGTAATGATTAATGTTGATTTGGAAAAAGCTTATGATAGGCTTAGATAGGAATTTATTTATGACAATTTACTATATGTAAGCTTCCCCATTTCTTTATTTAATGTGTAATTTAATAGCTCTAGAGTCAATAACTCTTATTTGGTTTAGAATGGGAATCTTTTGCCCTCTTCCAAACATTCAAGAGGAGTTTAGCAATGAGACTTACTCTTACCTTACTTGTTTGTTTTATGTCTAGAGAGATTGTTTCATTGAATAAATAAAGTAGTTAATAATGGTTTTTTTGAAGCTATGAAACTTGGAAAAAAGGGGATTTCTTTATATCATCTTGTCGTAGTAGATGATTTTGTATTATTTAGGGATGCCTTTTTTTATCTAAATAAAATTGTGCTTAATGTTCTTGAGGATTTTTATCTTTGTACTAGTTAGAAAGTGAACAATACTAAAATTACTTTTTGTGTTTCTCACAATGTTAGTCAGGTGGTAATACTATCAATAATTGCACAAGCTTTAAACTTACATATAATTTGGGTTATGACTTTGATGTTTTGATTTTACATGGTAAATCTTATTAAAAATATTATGCTAGTCTTAAAGAATAAGTTCACAAAAGGCTTTGTAGCTAGAAATCAAAGACCTTGTCTCTAGTCAAGTAAATCATTCTTGTCAAATCAGTGATTCTTTTTATCCCTTACAATACAATAAAAGTTATTATTATGCCTCTTAGAATTTGCTATCATATTGAATCATTGTGTATAAATTTTTTTAGGGATATGATTCTTTTGGTAGAAAAGTTCATCTCATCAATTAAAATAAGTTATGCCAACCAAAAGAAATTTGGGGCATTAGTTTAATAAAACTCAAGATTGTTAACCAAGCCTTTATTAATAAAATTTGTTGGTGGATTTTATATGAAGATGAGGTGCTATAGATGAAAGTTCTCAAAGGGGATAGGGTCAGTAATAATGTTCTCTTTATTCTTTCATTTGCTACCTTAATTTGGAAAGCCATTTTTATATGTTGAATTTTGTTCACAATAACATTTTATGGTCAATTGGTAATTGTGCCAAAGCTTCTTATTAGCACAAGATTTTGTTTAAAAATACTCCTCTTTCTAATCTTACTATTGATGTTATTCCACCACATAATCTTCATTAAAGTGTCAAAGATGCTTAAGTGTTAATGGTGTTGATTTCTTTAAAGAATGCATAGTAGATATTTAAAATTTTTGAAGGAATCTTAATATTGATAAGCAATTAAAAGTTCTTGAAAATGGACAAGAATAATAGAAAAGAGATTAAAGAATTTTATAGTTATTTTCTAAATGCTCCTTTTCTTCTATTCACCTCACTAGGTTGTCATAAACTAATGTGTTCCTCATAGGAACACCTCTAAGTTATCTAGATAAGAATTCAAAGATGAGAGAAACTCAAAAATGCTAGAGGCTAATAAGTTATCTTAATTTTTTGGCGAAATAGAAGAAACAAAAATCTTCTTATAGTATAACTCTTTTAAATAAAGAAAGCAAGTAGTTAGACTAGGTGGTTGATTTTTTTGGGCTACTTATAGCAAATTAGTTGCCCTGGGTCTAAGTTTTATCTCATAAAAATCTAATCCAAAAATTCCTTGCATATTGCATAAACCCTATTTACTAGGCCTTGCACATAAATTTTTGCTCTGCTATTAGGTAGTAAATTGAGAATCCTTTAAGCCCTAATTAAAAAAAAACTCAAGATTTGATTTGAGGCCCTTTAACTCTTAAAGGCTACCCATGAATCAAATTAATTAAAATCCAAAATAAGGGCTTTAAGCCCTAATACATCTAACCCTAATTCTAAGCGACATACATTTGATTAGACTTTAAGCCTAATTTTATTTTTCTTTATTTCTCCAATATTCAACAACATCTTATATCATTTAACATTTGATAAATATGATTCTTGTCTCAAATTCTTTGCATGTATGACCCTATAGGTTCTCGAGGCATATTAGTAATATATAGTGATTTAAAATCCTACTCTAATTAGGATTCTTATGATTTAAACTTAATAAATTATATTTAATTCCTAATTAGTAATACTCATGTGTCCAAGTCATAAGAGGAATCTAGCCATGCATTAAGACTACCCAAGTGTTAGAAAGTTAAGTAGTTTGACTTAATGCTTCTATTTATAGTTACTATGTAATAAACTCCTTTCACCATCCTTCATCTCATTTAAGTTTGACCATGAACTTGTGTTAACTTAATGCTTAAGTAAGTATTTCTAATTGAACTCTAAATATGTTGGCTTTAATAATTTTAACTCTATTCCAAAAATGCCCCAATGTATCTCATTCACACTTGCACCTTACTTTAGTCAAAGTTTCCTGAATAAAGATAACATATTAGACCTGTGAGATAAACTCTTTTGTTTAATTTAAGTAGTCAATCCTTTATTGATAACAACCCTATCTTGAAGTTTCTTATAATATAAATATTCACTTAGCTATGTATACTTGTTGTTCGAAGTAAAAGAACTATACTTAAAGTATATCACTCTACACTTAAAATCATTAGTGGTTTCAAGTCTAAGGATACTTGCACCATTGATATGATGAGATGCCTCCATTGACATATATTAAGTATCCAAGTGAAGATCTCATATTTAGTCTCTGACAAAATTATTTCAAAAGCAAGCATCCAAATTTTAATATTAAGCATCAACATGCTTATAGCTTGTGAGAACTACTACTTAACCTAATCAAGAAGTATAAAACTTACTTGTCCATCCATATTAATATTGTCCCTTCTTATTAATACTATGACTAAGGATAATTTAGGTATTATCACATTTGTATTCAATAAGAAGCCCACATTATAAACACTTCAAGATTTCTTTTGTATCATGATTCTAAAATAAGGACTTTATAAAATGGTTTAAGGCATAGCAAATAATTATAAATATAATAAAAGTACCATGTATTAAATAAATAACTTTTTTTTATTTAGAAATAATGTTTAATATGTATATCATACATGTGCTTTAGGGCAACAACTAACATTCTCCCACTTACACTAGAGACAATAATTCATGTATTTAATATCCATGGCATTTACATATTGGTTGAACTTTATTTGTGATAGTGCTTTTATGAGAGGATCAGGTACACTCTAATATGTAGAGACTCTTTTAATATTCACATCTTATTTACCAATGATCTTTATGATCATATGGTAGCTCTTGGGGGCATGTTCAGATCATTGATGAGACCATGCTTCTTGAGCTTGTGTAATAGCTCTATTTTGATAGCAATATACAGGTAGTGGATTAATAATGCTAGGAACCACTTTTAGTTTAGTAATTAACTTCTTAACCCAAATTGCTTCCTTAGTTGCATCAAAATTTGTTATGTACTCAGCTTTAGTTGTAGAATTAGTAGTTGTGTCTTACTTGGAACTATTCCAAATAATTGCTCTTCTACCTATAATGAATATATGTCTAGACTGAGACTTACAATCATTTTTGTCAAATTAGAAGCTAACATCATATACTAATTTACTTGTAAGTCTACCTTTCCATATACTAAGAACAAATCCTTAAATTTTCTCAAGTACTTAAGGATGTTCTTGATAGCCACTCAATGTTCCTCTTAATAATTCAATTGGAATCTACTCACGTAACGCTTGAAAAATCATAGTGTTATGAATAGTGTTTCCTAAGATATGAATAGTGTCTTCCTAAGGTTGGGGACACTAATTCTATTGAATGGAAGTATTAATTATAACATAATTTTTGGCAAAATTTAAATTCAAAATAAAGTCATTTAGGTGGTTAAAAATTATAGTTAAGTTTTACGACAGTATCATGTGAATAGTGACATAGTTTTTTAGCTGAACCATAAAATATTCAAAAAGTTGCTCAAAAAATCTAGGATTAATACAACCTAATAGTCAAAAATTCAAATTAGCTTATTGCCACTAGAATTGGAACCTTTAAAGGTCATGAAGTATTTTTTCTAAAACTGAATGACCTTAAAAACTATATTTTAAAATAGGTTTTTGTGCTTTTTGAGCATGAATTTCTAGAGTTTTTGAGGCTCGAATAATGGATAATTGTGGGCCACTTGGATGTCAAAAATGGGGTATGAAAAATTTTTTTAAAAAAAGAGGTATAAAAGGGGTCAAAGTAGGTCAAAGGATAAATAGTGTCATAATCTTCCCCATTTCAGAGCAACAAATGCCCTAAAAAGAGAACCTATAATTTTCATGGATTTTTTCCACCAATTTTAGCCTAATTTCATCTATCTAAGACCCGATTCCATGCCTTCATGACCTTTAGATGCCATTTTTACCTTTGGATTTGGAAAAAATTAATGAAAAATCTTAATTTTTGGCTTTGATAAATAGTAACTTTAGGTAAGTTTTTTTATTTTTGACATTTTTCCTAGGTTTCTGAGTGCCCAAGAGTAATTTTATATGGTCAAATTAATTTTTGAATGCTTTTATATTTTATTATGAATTTTAACAAAACAAATGTATAAGCTGTTATTGAGCAAATTGACAAGTCACGAGACAAAGGGAAAGTGAAGACATAGGTGGTTCTCAAGAGTGTATTATGACCTCTCGGTATATGCAATTAGATTAAAATGTGTTGAATTGATGAAATGCCCTAATTTACATATTATACATACATGAGTGATTATGTGCTAAATGCTTAATTATGTGTAATTAATGGCATTAATGGTGCTATATGATGAAATTAATGTGAGATAATGCATTTAAAATGCTTGAATTACATAGGAAATGATGAGAGAGCCATATTATGCTAATTGTGCATACATGTGTGCATTATGTTGTAAATAAGGTATATTTAGGTGTATACACATAATGTTATATGTAAGTGAATTTAAATAAGTTTATATGCATGTTAGATCTTAAATGAAGCATATTAATTAGTGAGAATATATTAAGGAGTGTGTGAGGACTTTATGTTCGTATAGGATGTTGTTTATACTAATAGTGAATGAATGTGCTTAAATGAGATTGTTGTCTTACCTATGATAAATGCATGTCATATGAGATGTTTGTTATGCTTTAGACATATAATATGGTTTAAATAAATAAAGGCCATGTGAAGGGATATGTAGTTGAATGGGTTTACAAGCATGCATATATATAAGTGACAAGAATGGGCATGTTAGAGAATATGTGTGCTTATGTTAGTGTTTGAGTGCACAAGTGGGCATAAAATAAATCCTGTATAATGGATGTATGATGAATGGTGGGATATGAGGCTTGATGTCCGAATGACCCATAGTGTAAAATTGATAGTGTATGTTGGATTATTTGAGGCATTAAAGTTATGAATGAATAAATGGTGACATGTACACTTGACTATGATATATAAGATATATATGATGGACAAATGTATGTATGAGCATTTTATGATGCCTTGGCCAAACAGGTTAATGACATGCATTATGGATATGTAACCTTGTAATTGTACTTGTCAAGGGAAATACATGAAAACAAGAATGCTAAATGTGTGAAATACATATATAGCATAATGTAATTATGATTATTGTAATGCTCATAAGTCCAGGCTTAAAAAGTGTGCCTGAAGTGCGAAGTCACCTTTTTTAGGCTCGAGGTAAGGCGTATTGGTCATGAAACTTTAAAGGCTTGAAAATGTTGAAAATGACTTAATTTAATGATTTAGCAAAATCAATAAATTATTTTAGGCCAAAATCTAGTGGGTCATAGGCTCAGATAGACTTGGCAGGGAATAACCTTAGATGTGCCTAAACAGACCTAAAAATACTATACCTTAGAAGTGAAAAATTCTCTTGAGTCCATTGGTTAAGGAATTTTTAAATTTTGAGGTCATTAGGTACTTTTTCTTAATTTTATGTTTTACACGTAAATTAAGGTAGTTAGTTAACTCTTCTGTGAGGAAAATTGACTATGAAATTTTATGAGCATCTAAATAGGACTAATTAAGCATTTTCAAAATTAACATGAAAATTTTTAGAAATTTGAGTGGATTTTAAAAATTCCCAAAAGTTTCTACCTAAATCGAGCATTTTTGGGGTGCTCGGGTGACACATGTCACCACTCGAGCCACCTCATCTACTATATATACTCCTCCTTACCACCTACACATCCATCTGGCAAGAACCACCAACCCCTCTACCTTTCTCTTCTTTCTTGTTCTTATCCCACTTGATGCCATCTTCTTTTTTCCTCCTCTATTTTAATGGCTTTTTAAGCTATTTTCTCTCTTTATTTATTAATAAAAATTCTATTGATGAGTTAAAAATTGATCATTAGAGGTTTGAAAGGCAAAAGGCAACCATAAAATTCAAGAAAATTCAAGGAGTCCTTAAGTGTACAAAAAAGGAGCTTGGGACTTTGTGTGTGCAATTGTTTCCTCCCTTTTTCTTTTATTTCCTACGGGATTTCTTGATTTAAGAAGGACTATGTCTTTATATTTTTGTTTAGAGGCTTGAAGAATTTTTTCTAATTTTCTTAAGATATTATAATGTGTATGTAGGTCAAAGGGAAGGTGGAGTGAGACAAGGCAATTCATAAGTTTAAAATGTAGAAAAGGCTTGCTTGTTAGAGAGTTATGTGATTCTAATGCCTTTGAGGCATGCTTTGTTAAATTTATGTGTGATTTAGAATGCAAACCTCTATGGAACTTGTAGTTAGGGTGGCTAGTGTATGTATAATGGTGCATTATGCTTACATTAAGGTTAATTCCATACTAAATGAATGAATTGTGTGATTATTTAGTGGAAGAAATGTGGGAAAGGTCATGGCCTCACTTTGGCTAAGAGGTATGGGTGTGTGTATGGTAGGTGTATAGTTTGATTTAGATGGAAATGTGATGGGTTTTAGTATGGTGGGTATGGAAATGTATGAATTATGCATGTGAATGGTGAAAAATAAAAGTTCTAATAGTGTCACTATAAGTGGCTAAGAGGTTCCATGGGGTACCTTAAGTTGTGACGCATGTGTCTACCATGGTAGCATAGGGTATTAAATGGGGAATGGCATGTTAAGGGTAGTATGGTATGTGTATATGGTGAATTTAATGGAAGAAAGCAATGTGATCATAGTTTCATGCTATGGCCAAGGCATGTACAAGGCTTGGTTTGTTTCTTATGTGATGTGTGTGTGTGTGTGTGTGTATGTATGCTTAAATGATGTTAATGTATCTGTATGCATGTATGAATGTGAAGAAAAACATGGATATAGCCATTTGCAAGCTTTGGCCGAGAGGTACGTGAGGTAAGTTTGGCATGTTAGGCATGTTATGGTATGCCATGTATGCGTGTGAATAGCATGGCATTTTAAGCATGGAATGTGTAATGTGAAATGTGAACTTGGCATGAGATATGTAAACATGTGTGAATAATGAGGCACAAAAATGAATAAATATTGGTAGGGCATTAGAGTTTAGAATGTGGTTAAAAAGGGGACTTGAAAATGGCTGGGAAATAGACTTAGAAAACATAGGTAAAAATGACCTAAATTTTCCTTAATTTACTATGCATATTATGGTTAGTTGTTGATTTGTTTGAGATATTAAAAGGTCTATGGACTGATC
>CANXYI010245042.1:0-13052 GCA_948208565.1 Hura crepitans | reverse complement strand
CTCTAGAGTTGCAGTTGATTCATAATGTGTTTCATGTCTTGATGCTGAAAAGATATAGATCGGATCCTTCACATGTTTCGATAGCTAATAAAGTGGAGATAAGTCCAAATTTGTCATATAAAGAAAAACCTATTAGTATCTTAGCTAGAGAGGTCAAGGAATTGTGGAACAAGACCATGCCATTGGTGAAAGCCTTATACCGACATCACGATATAGAAGAGGCTACTTAGGAAAGCAAGCCTTAGATACAGGATTAATACCCACAATTGTTTGAACCTAGTATGTCGAGGATGACATCTTTTTTAAGAGAGAAAGAAATGTAATGACCCAAAAATCCCAACTCTCATGAATAGTACTTCACAAGATAAATAGTGTTTCCCAAGACCCAAGTCGCACTAAGCACACTAATGGGAAGTATTAATTACAAGAGAGTTTTGGGCAAAGTTTGAAGCCAATCTAAAGTTATTAGGATGTTAATAATGCTAATTAAGATTTTACGGTAGTATCCTGTGAATAATATCACAGGCAGAGCTGAACAATAAAATAAATTAAAAGTTGCTCAAAATAATCGAAAAATATTATAACATGATACTCAAATATTTTGAATAGTCCAATGGCTTTGGAATCATAATTTTTTGTGTTCGGAAACTATTTTTACCCAATTTTTGGGATAAAAAATATATTAATTTTTTGGGTTATTGTTGGAATTTTAGGGATATGAATGAAGGAAAACCGACATTTCTATCGATTATAATAATTTTTTAAAGCAAAGAAAAAATTATTTTTCAAAAAGTATATAAGGGGGATTTTTTTCTCTCCTCCCTACATGCACCAAAACACCTATCCTCCACCCTATTCCCTTCAAAACCCGACCACCACCTTTCCATCCTCTCTCTCTTGATTTCTTTCTCCTCTGAGGGACCCATTGTGTGAGTTTAAACCTAAAATGACAAGCATTCTAAGATGAGTCCATGGACACCAAAATCATGCGAAACGACAGAGTATTTCAAGAGAAAAATCAAAAAGAAAACTGAGGTGAATAGTAGCTTTTTCTCTCTCAAGTTTTCCTTTTCTGCAAATTTTATTTTTTACGAGTTCTTAGGATGTTGTAAAGCATGTATCTAGGCTCAAAATATTTTTTTGACTTCTAGATTATTTTATATTATTTATTAAAGTTTGTACCCTTTTTTATTCATAGGCAAAACAACTACTTGAGCCTCCCGAGGCAAGGAGAAGGCTTAAGATGACTTTAGGGGTCTCGTACAACCTTGTTAGGTAAGTGTAATCACTTTGATTTAGCTCAAATACTCAAATAATGCATTATGTATATCATGTCATATATGTAATAAATGGAAATAAATGCTATAAAAATTATTTATGACTTATGACATGATTTTACATTATAAATGCATTATGTAAATAAAAACCCAAAAATGACATATTGTGTGCTTATGTCTAGAATTGTATGTGTATGGTATTTTCATGAATGGAAACATGTATAATAATGGTAATGAGCATTAGAATGCCATGAAATAACTCATTATGCCCATATGCGGCATTATGCCTATTTGAACTGTTAAGCACGCTAATGTGCATACAAGTTTTTTTATTGATAAAAGATGTCATATGCATATGAATGCAATATGTTGCTATGCTTAAAATGGATTTTTTTGACATATAATGGATATATATATGTGTGATACATGCATGATAAGGTATGATGTGGTTAATTGAAGGCAAGTATGGGAAATTGCCATGATATGAACATTTGCATCGATATTTGTGTCTTTATGTGACATATTGAGATGTTGAGTATCCCGATGACATTACACCTCAAAAAATGGATCCTACGGGTGTAATGGACATCAATTGGTCTAAGTTGGCCAATTATACATGTTTAGGCTATGCAATGGTGCATTGAAGCCAATGATGATTTTTATGTTAATATAATTAAATGAAATGTGAAATTAGATAAATTGACATATAATGACATGTTTAATAATGCCTATATAATTAGCCAACTAATTTTAGATAGGTTGATCAATCAATTATGATTGTAGCAGCTGCTAACATACCTATAGGTATAAGACCTTTGAATTATTAATTTACATACCGATGGGTATGAGAGCCTTTAGACCTAAGATTTACTTGTTGATATGTATGAGAGCCTTCAGGCCTAAGTTTACTTACTTATTTGGTATGAGAGCCTTCAAGCCTAAGTTACACATCTATGGGTGTGGAGAGCCTTTGGGCCTAAGTTACGCATCTTCAGATATGGAGAGCCTTTGAGCCTAAGTAATTCTATTATCCAATCTTATTTAGTTGTCTTATGGATATGGGCATTGGTTAAATGATTAAAATGGCTTAAAAAGGCAAAAAGTAAGATTATATGTTAAATGTCATTATTATGTGATATGCGACATAATATGATTTAATGACTCAAAATTGGTCTTGAGATGCTTAAATGTGTTGATTCTCACTTATATGACAAATTATGGTGATTATATGTGTATACATCTTGAAATACTAATATGGATAGTTATGAGGTGCATAATGGCACTTATAACCAAAAAGAGGTATGTTATTACTCTTTGTGATATATGAGTTCGGTATAGTATTTACTATTCCTTATGGTCTAAAAATGGCTATTACATGATCATTATGGCTTATGGCATATTTAATGCGTAATAACTATAACCTTATGTAAGTAATGCATTATGTCAAGAAATGGTGATTATGTGATGTATATATATACATATATATATATATATATAATGCCTCGATAAATGTGCCATTAAATGCATTGCTTATTTTTGTAATTTGTATGTTGGCATATAAGACATCTAATATGCATGAATGTGATTCTATATCTGAAAATGATTTTATGTTGCATATAATTTATGGAAAATGCATGTTATGATTCTTTAAAACTCAAATTGGATGTGAACATATATAATATGTTATCATTTGCCTTTTTACAAGTTAAAGTGATTACACCACTAAGCGAAAGCTTAACGCATTGCTTGTTTGCAATGCATAGGTAACAAGATAGCAGATTAGAGCCAAAGCTTCTAAAAGTAAAAGACATAAAGATAACCCCTACATGGGTATTTTTGTATTCTTTTTGTAATAGTAATGATGATGTAAATTTAATGTCTAAGTAGTTAGAGTGCTCTTATGATCCCAAAGGGATTGGGTCGAATCTGCATTTTGTAGTGGGGTTTTGTATTTAAGATTTTAACTATGGATTTTATTTCCTATTTCTTGCATGCTGTGTGTGATGATTGATGAGTTACATGTGAGAATGTTGATTGTGAGAGCCTGAGGCTCATTTTGAATATGATGTGATTTAGAGGGTCAGAAGGAACCATGTGAGTTGGAGATGTATGGTTTGAATGTATAGAAGTGTTTTTAAACTAGTAAAATTTTGGGAAAGTGTCATGATACAGTCGTTATGCTGCTAGATTTTTAACATGATGACCCTAATGTTTACCTCAATTTATATGCCAAAAATGTTTTCAATGTTTTAGTGTATTACCAATTTAAGAAATGTTTTCTTATATAAAGGTTTTAGATTTTAAGTGATTTTAGATAACAAAACTGGATATCGTTTTGTGTGTGCACATCCTCTATTCGGGTTTAGTGTTCAGTTCGGGTGGAGGGTGCCATAATTCTAGTCCTATAAAATGGTTTTAACAGTAATTTATAGACATTATAAGAGTAGCATAATATCATAATACCAAAATAATGATAATTGACAACCAGGGTAAACTAGACTATAGGTGTTAAACAAATGGCACCTAGGATAGAATCAGGGTGGGTGCCCTATAGGAAATAGCACCACCTATTGAGTTCCTTCAGGAATTGGGTAGGGGGTGTTACATTAGTTGGTATCAAAGTAGGTTTAGGTGTTTATAGGCCTAGTATGCATGAGTGCTATGTTTTAGGGTTTTGTACCCCATAAAGCTACACTGTATGAGGCTGATTGTTTATTCTCTTGTAGTTATGCACGGTGAGCGAGTTGACCCTACCAGAATAAGGGAAAGAGGGGGTAAGCCATGCCTTAACTTTCATACATAGACTAAAAGTGAGTGTAGCAACACAAGTGCCAAGTTATATACCATACTAGCTATAGGTACATGCATAAGCTTCACTAGTGCTTCTATAGTAGATTGTAAATTTATTGAGGCATACATTTGTTACTGCTCCACCACCACCTCCAGCAACTCCAACACCACATCCACCACCCATAGTTGCTTTACAGAAGACTTATCTAGATAGAGTAAAGAAGTTGAGGGCTTTAGATTTTCTAGGTTCAATAAAGGATGATGTTGTGAGAGTCGAGTATTAGTTGGAATGGACAATCAAGATATTAGAGCAACTTGAGTACACCTCTAAAAATAAACTAAAATTTGCCACCTCACTCCTCTAGGAAGAAACTTTCCATTGGCAGGGTAACGCTTGGAGAAGAAAAGCTGTAGATAAATACCCGAGTTTTACAAGGATAAAAAGAGGCAAGAACTTTTAGACTTGAAAAAAGGAAAGTGATTAGCGTCACACTATGAGAAAGATTTTTCTAGGCTCAGTAGATATGTAGAAGAGTTTGTGCCTACAAAGGAGGAGAGATGTAAAAGGTTCAAAAATGGCTTTAATCTAAAGTTACAGATATAAACTGCTACCACTCAAATTCATGAGTTTTCTGCATTTGTATCAGTAGCTTATGCAATGAAAGAAATGGTTAAGGAGAAGAGAGACCTTTTTTAGAAGAAGAAACAATTCATAGCTAGTCAAACTAGTTCAGCACCTGGGGTAGGCAAAAAACTAAAGGAGTCCTATGCCACACAGCAGTCCTAGATGCAGGGACAAGCATAGAGGTTAGGTTAGGCTTCTCAATCTAGGCCTCGAGTTCCATAACAGACCTCTAGTGTTCTAGTGTCTACAGTGTAAAGTGCAATGCCTTTATGTGGGACATGTAGTAGGAAGTATTGGGGACTGTGCTGGTATACCAGATATAGAGAATGTTTTATGTGTGGATCTCTTAACCATTATTTGAGGGATTGCTCAAAGAAACAAGTTAATGCCATACAGTTGTAGACTTCTACCCTAGCACCTAGCATAGGTAAAAAAAAGGGCAAGAATGATAAGTTAAACCCTAATTAGAGGATGAGTCTGAGACATGAGCTCTAGCTCACCAATATGCCATTCGAGCCTGTGAGGAGGCAGAGGTAGTAGACATAATTATTACTACATTTTCTTTATTTGATGTACCTTTTTGGCTTTGATAGATCTAGGATCCAGACACTCATATATTTACACTATACAAGCACAAGATAGCGGGTCAGTATTTTAATCTATAGATATAGACATTTTGGTGAGCAACCCAATTGGACAGAGTGTGATAGTGAATTGAGTATATAGACATTGCCCTTTGATAATCTAAGACCAAGTGTTTTTAGCTAATCTTATTGAACTTCCCTTTGATAAGTTTGACATTATTCTAGTTATGGATTGGTTGTTTAAACATAAGGCAATAGTTGATTATGAGTAGAAAAGGCTTACTCTTAGAATGGCTGAGGGACATAAGGTGATAGTAGTAAATGAGAGGAATGATTCGCCTAATATCATCTCAGTTGTGATCGCTAGGTGACTTATCCAGAAGGGATGTGAAACTTACCTAGCTCACATAATTGACACTAATAACACACCACCAAGCCTTGATCAAATACTTAAGGTATCAAAATTTTTTGATGTGTTCTTATATGAGATACTAGGATTACCACTATAGAGAGAGCTAGATTTTGAGATTAAGGTGTATCCAGGTATAACTCCTATGTCTATTACTCCGTATCGGATAGCACCTATAGAATTGAGAGAGCTAAAGGTTCAGCTACAGGAATTGTTACATAAAGGCTTTATTGGATCAAGCCCTTCACCATGGGGAGAACCCATGCTATTTGTAAAGAAGAAAGATAGGTCACTTCCATTGTGTATTGATTACAAATAATTGAATAAGGTGACAATTAAGAATAAGTACCCATTACCTAGAATTGATGACCTCTTTGACCAGCTTAGGGATGCTAATGTATTTTCTAAGATAGATTTAAGATCAAGGTATTAATAATTGTGAATTAAGGAAGTTACCATTCCAAAAACTACTTTTAAAACTAGATAGAGGAACTATGAGTTCCTAGTAATGCCCTTTAGACTCACTAATGCCTCTACTGCATTCATGGACTTGATGAACATGCTATTTAAAACTTATTTGGACCAGTTTGTTGTAGTGTTCATTAATGACATTCTAATATACACTAAGAGTTAGGAGGAATATGAACAACACTTGAGGATAGTATTGCAAACATTGTCAGAGAAGCAGTTGCATGCCAAGTTGATCAAGTGTGAGATCTTGTGACATCCTTTATCAAATTCTTGAAGAAACCCAATAGGCGGTGCACTTAGGTCACCCATCCTATAATTTTCTTAGAGGTAAACTCCTTAACACTTATGGTCTATTCTAGAACTCTATTAGGTATTGCATAGATTCCCTATCTAATCCTCAAGCATGTTCATATATGGTCTGATAGACTTAGAACACCTATCTATAGACACTTTAAAAGCTATAAAAAATTAGGCCACACAATGACTATTCGAGTGACATACCAAAATTTTTTTTACCTGTTAAAAGTACTTCTATAGATAATCATTCCATTCAACCTCCATCTAGACCCTTCTAGTCCCCTAGTCAACATTAGCACACATTTAACATATATTAGAATCACACAAACAAAGGGCCTCAAGCCTACAATTATCAAAACCACAAGTAACCAAAACAAATAAAACACTTGTTTATATACATCACATCTATGTTTTAAATACAAACATAGTCACTCTTAAGCATGCTAACCAATACCTATAGAATTTACATGAGTGCCACTAATAAAAAAATAAGTCTATTTACCCTTTCACACTTATATTGCTACACTTATGATCATCGAGGCTGGTCTGCTTATCCTTGCTACTTGTGCACCACAACATGGGTACACTAAGTATAAAACTTAGTGGTGAATTTAAACCATTCAAAATAGGCCACATGAATTAATACTCATAAACAAGCATAAAATAATGGTCTAGATATAATGTGTGAGCGATAGGCCAGATAACTTATACCGTTTAGATGATATGCCATTTTTACTTTAAAATTACCAAAATGCCACTGTGTTGTATTTATTAAATTTGCCATCATTAATTATTCTAGAATTGTATTTTACTTTACTTTAATTCCATTTCATAGGCCTGACTAGGTAGACGACACTTACAAACATTAGACCAAGAAGGAACTAAAAAAGTGTGTAACGTCTCACATTTTTTACTAGGCTAGTGTAGCAGCTGAGGTTTATAATTAAGCCACTACACTAGTCTATGGGGCAGACCACTATATTGCTAGCATTTTTCTCAATATATTAGACTATGCCAATACAACGATAAAGGTCCCTAGAGGAGCTACTGCACTAGTCTACTAGGCAGACCTAGATGAATAATTTGATCTAGTAAGTTGCTAATAGGATGTCTATGAACTGATCCCTATGCATAGTTTCTCATTATCTTGGCCCTTTAAAAGGTTCTTGAGAACTGATCCCTATGGCTGTATTAGGTTGATGCAATAGTTGAGGTCTAAAACTATGGGCCACTCTACACTTTATCAGTTCCCTCTTAGTCTAGTGTCTCTAAGTGTCGTCTACCTAGTCAGGCCTATGAAATAGAATTAAAGTAAAGTAAAATGCCATTCTAGAATAATTGATGATAATTTATGATGGTAAATTTAATAAATACAACATAATGGCATTTTGGTAAATTTAAAGTAAACATGGCATATCATCTGAATGGTATCAGTCATCTGGCATATCACTCATACACTACTTTTAAACCATTATTTTATGCTTGTTTGTTTGTATTAATGTATGTAGCATATTTTGAATGCTTTAAATTCCCGATTGAGTTTTATACTCAACGTACTCGTGTTGTGGTGAACAGGTAGCAAAGATAAGCAAACCAGCCCTAGTGATCATGTAGTGTAGCAATACAAGTGTGGAAAGATAAATAGAGTTGTTTTTTTATTAAGTAGTGGCACTCATGTAAATTCTGTAGTTATTGGTTAGCATGCTTAAGAGCTGCTATATCTGTATTTAAAATATGGATGTGATATATATAAACAAGTGTTTTATTCATTTGGGTTACTTGTGGTTTAGATAATTGTAGGCCTAAGACCCTTTTATTTGTGTGATTTGATATATGTTGATTGTGTGCTAATGTTGATTGGGGGACTAGAAGGGTCTAGATGCAAGTTGAATGAATGATTGTCTATAAAAGTACTTTTAACAAGTGAAAAAATTTTTGGTATGTCACCATGGTAGTCATTGCGCTGCCTAATTTTTTGTAGCTTGTAAAGTGTCTGTAGATAGGTGTTTTAAGTCTCTCAAACCATATATGAACATACTTGAGGATTAGATTGGGAATCTAAGCAATACCTAATAGAGTTTAACAATAGAATATAAGTGTTAAGGAGTTTACCTCTAGGGAAATTCTAATATAGGTAACCTGGCGAGAAGTGCATCGCTTGTCGGGTTTCTTCAGGAATTGAATAATGGGTGTAACATTTGGTGGTATCAGATCCTAGGTTTAAAGTTTTTAGGTATTTTACATGAGTGCCATAGTCTAGGATTGGTTATTGCTATGCTACACTACACGAAGGTTGATAAGTTTTGTAATTTCTGTAGAAATTCAAGATGGCTAATAGACCACTAGAAGAAAGAGTAGAGAAAGTAGCCAATTATTCTCTAACTACAATACAAAAGGCAAATAATGCAGTTACTCCTGAGCCTAATGACACTGCAAATAGGCCACAACACCAGACATAGCCATAGGTAGAAGCATCTCTAGCTTTGTTACAGTAGATAGTTAATTTGTTAAGACATACCTTTACAACTATTATTCCACCTCTACCTTCTCCACTAGCTCTTGTACCTCCAATACCACTAGCTTTGGTACAGAAGACATCATTAGAGAGAATTAAAAAGATGGGAGTTATGGATTTTCTAGATAAAAAAGAGGATGATGCAACATGAGTGGAGTACTAGTTGGAAAAGACTTTTAAGATTTTGGAATAGCTAAAGTGTTTAGAAGAAGATAGTATGAAGTGTATAACTTCCCTCCTACAAGAAGAAGCATAACATTGGTGGGACACTATTAGGAAGAAGAAGGCAGTGACAGATCTCACATGGGAGTTTTTCTTGATAGAATTCAGAAAAAGGTATATCCTTGAGTCCTATGAGGATAAGAGGAGGCAAGAGTTCCTAGATTTGAAATATGTAAGAGGACAATGGTTGAATATGAGAAAGAGTTTACCCGATTGATCATATATGCAAAGGAGTTCATTCCTAGTGAGGAGGAAAAGTGTAAAAGATTCCTAAAAAGGTTGAATATAGAGTTAAAAATGCAGATAGCAAACCTGAGGATAATAGACTTTGATATATTAGTGGCATCTGCCTATGACATAGAAGAGATGGTATATAAAAAGAGAGACTTCTTCCAGAGAAAGAGATAGTTTACTACGAGACAATTCGGTGCAGCCCCAGGTGACAATAAGATTAAAAGAGAAGTACCATCTCAGTCCCAATCTATGCATCAGACATAGAGACAAACATAGTCTCAAAGATCTAGTCCAGCTTTCATAACCAGGCCTCGACTACCTCTTAGAGCTACTAGTACTCCTAATCCATTAGATAATAGAAATGGAACTTAACTTGTAATACTTGTCATAAAAGGCATTAGGGGTAGTATAGGTCGAGTAGAAAGGGAGAGTATTTTACTTATGGTGCCAGGGACCACTATAAGAGAGAGTGTCCTTAGAGACACCCTGACGGTGCTCATGCTTAAGCATCCATAGTTACACCTCAGAACAGAGGTTAGAGGTAGAGTAGAAGAGATAAACCTAGTCCTAGTTAGGGGACTAGATCAAAAACCTGTGCCCCTACTAGATAGTAAACTGTCAAAGCTAGAGAGGAGGTAGTAGCACCATGCATCACAATAGGTACTTTTTATTTATTTAAAGTTCAATTTTGGCTTTGGTAGACCCAGGATTGACACATTCATATGTATGTGCCACATTGACATATGATAGAGGACTGAAATATGAGTATGTGAACATAGATATACAAGTCAATAATCCGATAGGACAGAGTGTAAATGCGAACAAGTTATATAGATAGTGTCCTTTAGTGATCTAAGAATGTCTATTTCCTATGGATTTGATTGAAATACCTTTTTATGAGTTTGATGTGATTCTGGGAATAGACTAGTTATTAGAACATCAAGTTACAGTTGATTGTATGTCACACCCTTCACTCAATTAGTACACTAGACCCTAATAGAGGATGCACGCACGTAAAATGATATCTAGTTCAATTATCCAAAATAACTTAAAATTTTCATGTATAAAAACATTTCTTTACTTGGAGATGAAATAAAGCATTGAAAACCTTTTTGGCATGCAAATTAAGGTAAAACATTGGGGTCATCGTGCTGAAAATTCAGCAGCATAATAGCTGTATCGGGAAAAATTTCCTAAATTTTTACCTATTTAAAAACACTTTTATATACTCAATACATCATCCCTAACTCAAATGGGTCCTTCTGACCCTCTAAATCATATCACAAACATAGCATAAGTACATTAAGCCCTAGGCTCTCAATAACCATCAATCTCATATGCAACTCAACAAACATCACACAACATATAAGCAATAGGAAATAAAATATACAGTTAAATTACTTATTACAAAACCCCACTGCAAAATATAGATTAGACCTAATCCCTCTAGGATCACAAGAGCACACTGACCACAACTATTACATTTACATCATAACTACTATTATAAAAAAGACTACAAAAATACCTATGCAAGGGTTATCATCATGTCTCCTATTTAGAAGCTTTAGCTATAATCTGCTACCTTATTACCTACGCATCGCAAACAAGTAATGTGCTAAGCTTTCACTTAGTGGTGTAAACACTTTAACTTGTAAAACGGTAATTTATAGCATGTCCATAATGGACACATACCATGTCTATATTTAATATTACAAAAATGCATTTTTCCATGATTTACATGGAACATAAACCAACATTGATTTTTGGGTCATATTCATGCAATTATGGTGTCTTATATGCCAACATGTATATTACAAGCCTGAATAATGCATTTGATGGCACAATTACCAAGGCATTATTAAAACATCAATTAACCACCATTTAATAGACATAATGCATCCCATACATAAAGTATTATTCTTTAAGCATCATTTATGCAAAAATAACCATTTTTATTAATTAGCCATTTGTAGGCCATAAGACACGGTAAAAGTCATACCGAACTCATATATCACAACTAGTAGTGGCATACTTATTTTCCAGTCATAAGTGCCATAAAGCACCTCATAACTATCCATTAGTATTTGAGATGTAAACACATATAATTACCATAAATATTCATACAAATGAAAATCAACACATTCAAGCATCTCAAACCAAATTTGGGTCATTTAGGCATATTATGTCTATAGATCACATATTAATGCCATTTAACATACAAACACAATTTATACAATTACAAGCCATTTTAGTCATTTAACTGATGCCCATATCCAAAAGACAACTAACTAAAATTGGATAATAGAATTACTTAGGCCTGAAGGCTCTCCACATCTGAAGATGAATAACTTAGGCCCGAAGGTTCTCCATATTTATAGATGTGTAACTTAGGCCTGAAGGCTCTCATACCATATAGGTAAGTAAACTTAGGCCTGAAGGCTTTCATGCCCATCAACACATAAATGAATGACCCGAAGGTCTCATACCCAAAGGTATGCTAGCAGCTGTTACAATCTTAGTTGACTGGTCAACCTATCCAAACTAAGTTGTCTAACTATATAGGTTTCATTAAACTTATTATGTTGTGTCATTTATACCAATTATACAATACGCACCATCTTGTGACATTCCATTATCTCATTGGCCATTTTGCACATTAGCACAGCCTAAATCATATGCCCATAGCATATATTACATTATGCATAGCATGGCGAACTTAAGCTCAAATTAATATAACAACATCATATGATCACTTATAACTATAATGAGCTTTATATTTACATGAGCATATCATAATATACTTAAAATATTAGACTTATGATCAAGGTTCATTCACATGCATATAGTACACGAGATACAACATGAATTTCATTAACATCATAGAGCTTTTGACCTAATTGTTCAAGAATATAGACTTACATTTCAAGCTCTAAAACCCTTTAATAAACTCATAAAAATATGCCTAAAAGATATTCAAAATACTCTCAATATCATGAAAAAAATTGGGCTTAACATGGTTAAAAATTTCGTTAAGAAATGAAAAAGTTATGAAGAAAACACTATATGGTCAATAGTGTTAAATTGGCTCACGATTGTGACCCTTTATGGGTCAAGGCTGCAACCCCCTTAAAACTCCAAAAACTTGCATTTTTAACCTGGAAAGTGTCACAGGCATAACCTGCTAAAAGGTTATGGCCGTGAGGCCTCATTTTTAGTAGCAAACACGCAAATTTCTGGCGATTTTTGTAGAAAATCCATCTATTTTCAAACCCAAATCAAGCAACTTCAACACCAATTCAATCACAAATAATACACTTATAGAGCATAATTCTCATCAAATGCATAACAAATACATTCAATAACCATCCATAAATCATCATCACCATGCATTTATTTCCATGTTCATATCCATACACCATAATTAATATTCATGCCAATTCACTCAGATTAAAGTGATTACACATACAGATTAAGATCGTATGGGACCCTCGAAGTTGGCTCAAGCCTTTTCCTTGCCTCAAGAGGCTCGGGATGTCATTTTTCCTATGAATACAAAAAGGGTGAAAACTTTAATAAATATTATAAAATGATCTAAAGGTTGAAAAAATATTTAAAGACTAGATTCATG
>CANXYI010244998.1:0-19255 GCA_948208565.1 Hura crepitans | reverse complement strand
ATACACACACACACACACACACCCACACATAGATATATATATATATATATATATATATATATATATATATATATATATATATATATATATATATATATTTCAATTACACTACTAAAAATTTCATTTAGAGTAACATTTTGTGATGTGTAGGTAAGGAGGATGATTGAGCTTAAGCATCGAGACATTTGGACAAGTAAGAAAAGACCGTTCTTTTGGTATATTTTACTATATGTAATTAAATTATGAAATGTATAGACAATAAATAGTGCACTCTTATGTTACATGAAATTAGTTTTGGGCCTAAACCACAGTGTGTTCTAATTAAAACTTGTATACAGTTTTTTAACTGTATTTTAAACTCATTAAAACTATTTTTTGCTTATTGATGTCTCTTTCTGAGTTTGAGATTATGTTAATGTTTATAATGGATTTGGAGTGATTAGAAGGATCAAGAAGATAAGAAAATGATTGTGAAATGTTTTAAAAGTGTTTTTTTTAATTGTAGGTTACTATCTAAAATTTTTTATAGTGTTTTATATAATTATTATGCTGCCAAAATGTTAGCCTAATGATTCTTAATTTTTAAATATGTAACCCAGCTTTAAAAGTTTTTGAAAACTCATATTTTTATGTACTAATCAAGTATGTTAAGATGTCTTAAATGACATTGTTTAAGTTGAGATCGAATAGCATGTTATGTGCATATTCTTTAGTCGTGTCTAGTGATCGGACCAAGTAAGTGGTGTCACATTTATTAGTATTAGAGCTCTAGTTTAGGCATTCCTAGGCAATATAAGAGTGTTGTAGGAGTTATGTCTATATATAACATAATTTAATGACACTAAGGCTTATAAATTCTTCTTATGCCAATAATTAAATTAAGTGCACCACGAGAAGAAGAGGAAGGATAGGCTTATATGTCTATGGCCTTTATGTTTGGGAGTGCTATGAGATAGGTATCATCAGTAGCTTAGGCTCCACCGACATTTTTACAAGGGATATAGCAGCTATTGTGACAAGCTATAGTGGCCACTCCACCTTTAGCACCACAATAATATAATGTTCCCTTAGCTCTCAAAAAGAAATACTTAGAGAGAGTTAAGAGAATGGGAGCTAAGGATTTCAAGGGAAAAGGTGAAGTGGATCTTAGAACTGTAGAGTACTGGTTAGGTTACGCTAAAAAGATAATGTAGATATGTTGTACACCTATAGAGAAAGTAATCTGTGCCACTTTATTGCTCCAAGAAAAGGCCTCAAAATGGTGGGATGACCTGACATAGTATAAGATGAAAGATCAGCTGACCTGAGACTTTTTCCTAGAAGAGTTCTATAAGACGTACATTCATGAGTATTATCTAGATGACATAAGGCATTAGTTTGTGGACCTCAAGTAAGAGTAGAAGACTATGGGTGAGTACAAGAAAGGCATCTTTATGCTTATCCACTATGCAAAGTACACTATTTCCATATAGGCTTATAAGTGCAAGCAGTTTGGAAAATGGTTACATGTTGAGATTAAGTTTTATGTGGTTCCTTTGATGATTAGAGACTTTAACTAGCTCGTAGTAGTTTTCTGCTCTATAGAGGGAGTGTAGAAGGGAAGCTGGAATACTATTAGAAAAAGAGATCTTTTGGACCTAGAGAATTTAATTTTGCATAGCAGTCAGGCAAGAGGTTCAGAGGTAATTATTTTGTGACACCACAATAGTCATCGAAGCAGGGTCAATCTCAAAAGATAACCCATGGAACTTAGAATAAGGGTAAGACTAGACAATATTCACAGGCAGTTAGTACATCTAGTACTATAGCTAAGAGCAGTCAAGTTCCTTAATGTTCGACTTCCTATAAGAGACAAAAGGCAGAATGTTAGTGGTAAAAGTCAAGAGAATGCTTCAAGTGTGGCTTACCAGATCATTACCGCAAGGACTATCTTCAAAGATCTGAAGGTAGACATGGATCTGTATAAGTTTCCATCTAAGGCTAAAAGGGAGATCAAGGAGAAAAGCTAGAGGGAGCTCAAAGGGACAAAGTAGAGTTTAGAGGTGAGCATAAAGCTCCTGCCTAATAGAATGCCATCAGGGAACAGAAGGAGGCTGACTTGCCAGATGTCATAATATATGCTTTTGCTTTGACTCATCTAGTATATCTTTAATTGATCTAAGGTCTACACATTCATATGTTTGCACATCATGAGCACAAAATAGGGGGTTAGAGTTAGAACTTATGGACCTAGAGATTTAGTTTAGCAATCCCTTAGTTCAACATGTAATATTAAATAAGGTTTATAAGAAGTGTTCGTTAATAGTATAAGGACACCAACTTTTAGATAATCTCATCAAGCTGCCATTTGATAAGTTTGACATGATATTGGGCATAGATTAGCTATCCAAGTATTAGGTAATAGTATATTACAAGTTGAAGAGGTTGACTCTTAAGGTTGAATATAGGGTTGAGATTACATAGTGAGTGAGAGGACAAACTTTCTATCCAATGTCATATCGGTAGTGATAGCAAGGTGTCTATTGAAGAACGATTGTCAAGCCTTCTTAACTCATGTGTTTGATACCTGTAGTAGAGAACCAAATACTAGTAATATACCAATAGTGTCATAATTTATGGATCTATTCCCAGAAGAGTTGCTTGGTATACTTCTAGAATGGAAAGTCAAGTTTAGTGTAGAGGTTTTACCTAGGACTGCTCTGGTATTGATAGCTTTATACAGAATGGCTCTAGTAGAGTTAAAGAAGTTAAAGATCTAGCTTTAAGAGCTACTTAATAAGGGTTTCATCAGGCCTAGTGTTTCGCCTTAGGAAGCACCAGTGCTATTTGTGAAAAGAAAGGATGGAACTCTTTAATTGTGTATAGATTATCACCAGCTAAACAAAGTGACCATTAAGAACAAGTATACATTGCCATGGATTGATGACCTTTTTTACCAACTAAAGGGTGTAGGAGTGCTCTCTAAGATTTATTTGAGGTCTGCTTTTTATCAATTGATAGTAAAAGAGTTTGATGTGCAAAGGCAACATCCAGAATAAGATATGACCACGACAAATTTTTGGTAATGCCATTTGGGCTTACCAATGCTCCTAAGACTTTTATGGATATGATGAATAGAGTTTTTAGATAGTGTTTGGATCAGTTTGTAGTTGTCTTCATTGATGACATCTTAGTTTATTCTAAAAGCAGAGAAGAGCATGAACAGCAGCTGAGAATGATTCTGTATGTTTTGAGAGAAGAAAAGCTCTATGCCAAACTCACTAAATGTGAATTTTAGCTTAGTGAGGTATCTTTTCTTAGGCATATTGCTTCTGTAGAAGGGATTCGGGTTGATCCTAGTAAGATAGAAGTGGTTATGAAATGGAAGCCACCTAGGAACACTATTGAGATTTAGAGTTTCCTTGGATTGGCAGGTTACTATAGACAGTTTGTCAAGGGTTTTTCTTAGATAGCAACACCTATGACTCATCTATTAAGGAAAGATGTCAAGTTTGTGTGGGATGACAAATGTCAAGAGAGTTTTGACAAGCTTAAGGCAATGTTGACATAACTTTTGATTTTTGTTTAGCAAATTTTTGGGAAGGATTTTATCATTTATAGTGGTGCTTCAAAGAATAGCTTGGTTTGTGTTCTAATGTGATTAGGCAAGGTGGTTGCCTATACTTCTAGGTAGTTGAAGCCACATGAGAAGAATTATCTTACTCATTATTTGGAGCTTATAGCAATAGTATTTGCATTAAAGATATGAAGATGTTATCTTTATGGTGAAAAGTGTTACACATATATGAATCACAAAAGTTTGAAGTATCTTGCAACATAAAAGTAGTTGAATTTGAGACAAAGGCATTGGATAGAGTTGATTGAAGATTATGATTGTATGATTGACTACTACCCTACAAAGGCCAATGCAGTGGCTAATGCTTTAAGCAAAAAATTCATGGTAGCCATGAAAACCATGAATGTTAGAATTCAGTTTGTGAATGATAATACTTTTTTGGGAGAGATACAAGTCAAGTTAAGCCTATTACCGTGAGTGAAAGATAGTCACAAGGATGATCACAAGTTAATAAGTGTGATGAGTGCCATCCAAGAGGGAAAGCCCACTGAATATGAAAGGAAAAGTGATGGTTGTCTATATTACCATGATAGAATATGAGTTCTAGATATTAAAGAGCTGAAGAAATATATTTTGGATAAGGTGCACAATGCTCGTTATGCTTTGCATATAGGTATCACGAAGATGTATTTGGATATGAAGTTGTCATTTTGGTGGCCCGGTGTGAAGAGAGATATGCCAAAAATATGTGAATAGATGCCTCACTTGTTAACAAGTGAAGGTAAAACATTAGGTTTCATCTAGTTTGTTATATACTATAACAATTCTAGAATGGATATGGAATAAAGTCACTATGGACTTTGTAGTAGGATTGCCCATGACTAGGAACAAGCATGATTTAGTATGAGTTGTGGTGAATCATCTCACCAAGACAACTCATTTTATACAAGTAAGAATGGATTATTTGATGGAGAAGCTTATTGAATTATACATAAATGAGATTGTTAGGTTACATAGAGTACCATCTTCAATCATATTAGATTAGAACCCATGATTCACATTGAGGTTTTAGAAAAAACTTCACTATGCCTTAGGTACTTGGTTAAGTGTTAGTATGATGCTCCATCTGTAGACTGATGGATAGTTAGAAAGAGTCATTAAGGTAATCTTTTGATACTTAAGTGATTTGATGTTAAGATATATGTGATGTTATGCTTATGATGAAGCGTCTATATTAGGTGCTTAAAGATATGCTAAGAAGTTGTGCTATTGAAGTTCAAAGGTAGTTGAGATTGCTATCTATCTTTAGCAAAGTTCGCCTACAACAATAATCATTAAATGAGTCTAGGTGTAACACCCCTTGCCTATTCTTGAAGAAAACAGGCAAAGTGTGCTACTTCCCGTGAGGTCACTCATCTTTAGATTTCTCCTAGGGCCTTTCATTTAACTTTTACTTGGGTTTCTCCTATTTAGTATGGAAATTTTATGTAATGGTTTTGGTGGTCTGGGGTAAACCTCCCAAGCATATGATACTCCTATGCCTGATCTTACTGTCAAATATCAGCCTAGGCTATTGTTACGACTAAGACTTATTTCACATTATTTAGGCTATCATACTAGCTAACTAAGCATCATCACACTTAACCACCCACAATAACATGAAAGAGTGCCTCTGTCTACTATGACATCATAATCTAGTTAGTTAATATCATACCTAGACAATCATCGACTGTATTGCTGGTCATCCTCATCGTACCTCTCAAATCTACCACTTACGCATCGAACAATTAGTATGCTGAGTATGCACTCAATGTTAAATTTAACCAAACATACCATGTATCACTATCACATGCAAGCACACAACCATTTATTAACAATATATATTTATTAATTCTAGTCTCTCTATTAAAACTTCCAATTAAGATTATTCATTAATAGAATCATATTACCTCAACTAGACACTTAAGCCAAAGTTATAGATGCTCTTTCCTCCTTATTTATCATTTCATTACCATTTAGTTATGAACCATACTAACATTCCTCCATTCTATTTACTTTTACCATGCCTAAGTTACATGACTTATATAGCTTAGCCATCTGTGCTTACTATTCCCTGATCAATCTCTATCATTCAGCTCTATTTATTATGTACATATGTATAGGTTACTATTTACTTTATTTGCATTAGATACTTTCTTTTATAACCTATTTCTTCATCCATACTTTCTTATTCATTCACCATTCCATCAGTCTTTTACTCTTTTTATGAATCACACTAAGATTACATAACTTTATTCAATCTCTCTCTTTACAGCTTATCCTTTGTTCTTAATACGTTTACTTATAGGTTATCTCAATTCTGATAGTTAGCATTCAGTTCCTTGTTAATATCCTTTAAGTCTATTGAAGTTCTTTAATTTATCCATTTATACCCCCACGATTTAGAAAGAACTCCCAACCACTAGATAACGAGAATCACAATGTGTAGTTTCAACCTCCGCAGTTGCACTAACCCAGTCTGAGAACCGAACAAAAGACCAAGCTGTATAGTGGCCCACATTTTAGACCTTAGTATCTATACCCACCCTTCGCCCGGTAGCAAGGATCAGTTCCTAAGAATATCCCAAAATCAAAAATGGGATAGTAGGAATTAGTCTCGTGGGACCTCCCAATATCTTAATATAGTTATCACAATAACATAGTTGGAGGATAACAGGGATCAGCCCTGTGGGACCTCCCAATATCCATAAGTGGGTAGTAGAGATCAATCCATAGGCCTTCCCATACCCATGAGTGGGTAGTAGGGATCAGCCATAGTCCTCCTAATATCCCAAGCATGTAGGCTCAAATTAATACTCAGCGGCTGCACCCGCCATACACAGGCTAAAATCTAAACAGACACAGCCTCTAGCGGTTGCTAAACCTTAGTTGACCGATCAACATATCCAGTGAATAAACAACCATCAATCCCACATTCCCTTGTTATTTACTTTCACAACCATTACATTCATTATCTAGATTATCCATAATAAACTATATTATACTTAGTGGTCATCTTGATTCATTTATTAGTTAAAGTCCATTTAATATCCTTTCTGTTTCATCAAGTTCTCATATTCTTAGCCCTAGCTCCGTTCCTATCATTAATTCCATATAATTGTATTTTAGCTTCTCTTATAATTGGTTCTGGTTCTTCTCTATTGCCAACAGATGCCCAATTTTCCTCATTTTGATGTAATGTAAAAGATTATATTTAATAAATTTTTATATTACTTAGTTCTTGTATTATATTACAATAACATAGTCTGTAGCTTTAGTAACTTACTCCTTTTGTTAGCATATTCATACTGATAATTAATTCATGTGCTATCATATAATTTGCTCCCTAAACTATGTGGATTTCTTTATAAGGGTTACCTCTTTCACATATCTTTAGGTTTCTATTAATTACGATATCCTTTTAAATCCTTAAGTCCACAAAATTTCCATTTATTTGTTTTCCTAAATTCTTTCCATACCTTACTTATGTATTAATAATTTTTTATCTTATCTTATAATTTATTCCTTTAGCTTTTTCATATTTGAGTAGCCCTCTATCCAATTCTGGTTCTAATTTGACTTAGCTAATCATTTTTCCATTTTACCAAATTTTTAGTCTAATTATTTTCAAGTCAATAAGACATAGATACTAATTTATTTCATTAGGCCATATTTTTCTAGACATTTACTGGTCATCATAAATTCTAGACAATGATAAGTCATGTTTATGCAAAAGTTACTATTTATTTGGTAAATTTTTCTCACCAACTTGTTCATCCATTTCATTCTCCTTTCACCTTAACCTATTATATCCTAAAATACTCTACACCATTTAGCATTTTACTTATCTTAACATCTTTCTACATCATTTAGGGACCTAAAATCTTACACAACCTAACCTAATTAAATTCCTATCTTTTGTCAAATTTTTCTCACTCTAATTATCATATGCCATATTTATATACATTCACATTACATACATCATTACTACACATGCTCTATTAATTCTGTTTACTTAACCATATAATTTTCCATCAATTCCATGTAACCTTCATGTTATACATCATGCTACCATCATAACATTCCATGCCTTTGTGCCATACATCCATATTCACACCATGACATATATGACATGCACATAGTCATGCATATATCACATACCTACACATCTTTTCTACATCCAAATCACATACATATCATCCTACATCCTCAAATTACACCTCCTAGAATGCATTTCACATACTTATACACATAAACACCCATGCAAACACAACTTCCATACACACACCCAAAGCTTTAATTCCACATTTTCATAACATACAAGATATGTTTCAATTAAATTCACTTATAGTGGGCTCCTAGTCATGTTGAAGCTACTCTAGAACTATTGAATCCATCTTCCTCCACCTTTATCCATCATTTCCAAAACTTCCATATTAGGGTTCCAACTTTGAAAATTCCTACAAAATTATACACAAATCTAAATTGAAATCACTTTTTAGGGATAACATCTACACCTCAAATACTCCCTAAGAAAAATAAGAAACCTTGGAAAGAACCACTTACGAATCAAAAAAGGCACTATTCATCAAGTGCTCATAACTTCATTTCTGGACATCCTTTTTCATTTTTGTCAGTTGGAATTGCTTTAAGACATTATAGAGGTTTAGAGCCATATAAATTTTAGGTTTTTTAGGATGGGAGGAGAGAGAAAAAATTGAAAAATGGAGAAGCTCTCAAGGTGTAATGGCATCAGCCATTTTTAGGAGAGGAAGGAGATGGCTTCTTTTTCATACCATCCTTATGCACACAAGTCCCCTTAGGTGTATAAGCAAAGTAGATGGCCACGATCATGCCACTTGTTGATGAGACGGCCCAAATTAATCCTATTTTGCCTTAATTTTTTAAAATTCACAATAAATTCTCTTAAACTCTAAAAATTATGATTCTAGTTCTAAAAATCCTTAACTATATTCATTAAGGGCCCCATAAAATTTCAGCACAAAACTCCTCCGGGAGCTAGGGTTACTATTCACTCGCGTAATCTAAAAATTCCAAAAAAATAGCAAACAACCTCAGAATATTAAAATTCCTTTTTCAATGGACTCATTGGAATTTTTTTTGCTTCAGGGTATGATATTTTTGGGTCTGTCCAGGCACTTCCTAGAGCTATCCCAACACAATCCCAACTGAAGTCACTATTTATTAGTTCTCATCCCAAAATGATTTATTGGTTCTGCTAAAATTTTTAATTCATTCTTTCAAATCACTTTTTTTTCGATTAAAGTTCGATTGAATAAAACCCCTTTTAGCCACTAAGTTGCCCTTCAGTGCCTCGAATAGCACTATATCGAGCCCAGGGGTACTGTTCACCAAACAGTAATTTTTTCAAGCATTAAAAGTCTTCCCCTCTGAAGAAATTTCGTCCTCAAAATTTGCTATAGTTATATAGTTAGTTAATTCCACATTCTATTACCGTACTTCTACTTTTTTTCTCTTTCTATATGAGTTAGACCTTCGTATCCCTATGCATCTAGTCCTTTATAGGTGCAGCTTTATTCTGTACTGGGTAATTTTTCCTTTTCCAGGTTGCTTTTAATGTGGGTGGAACTCCCCTATGTACTTCTAATACGAGTACCTTTAATTCCATTATCCTTCCATCATCAAAGAATGCTAAACTAGATACTTTCACTTCATCTCCTATTTCCCCACTTTGTTCCCAGTTAAAACACTGAGCACTACTTAAGTGTCCTCACATACTCAATTAATTCCAGTATCCTTTATCTCATTCACACTACTCACTCTATCTTATTATTGTATGCAAATCTCTAATATTACATTGATGTTACAAAGCGATATTCTTGCTTAGCCTTCCTCTAGTGACCTTTTTCATGTAAGCTTTTCTCTAACATCTTTCTAAATACTAGGTTATACTCTTCTTCTTCTTATTTACTAGCATGATCTTTGGCTCATTTTATCCTAATCTCATCTTAATTGTTTTCTTTGCTCATATCACATGTAGGCTATATTATTCTTCATTTGTCTCTTTATTCCAATTGCTTCATTTAACCACACTTTCATTCTTTCTAATATTTGAATGTATCTTAGTCTCTAGCTGCCTCTCAAATGCTTAATAGTTCCAGTATTCGAATCATCTTATAAACACTGCTTATCCACTAGTCACTTGGTCTACTTCCCTTCTTAGATTTCAAAGTGGTAAGTTGACTATCTTTATTTACCATAAACTAATCACATACCTCCCATTGCTTCATTCTCACTATGTCCTTGTAAAGTTTTTAACTTGACACCTAAAACCTCTCTCTTACATACTCATAGGTATCAACACTAGTTTCCATCCTCTTTGTACTCAGGGTTTCCTCATCACTCTCTCTCTATTACCAACACACTGTTCTTCTCTCTTTTCCTTCACTCTATCAAGTTCCTTCGATTTTAGGGCTATTATCATGCCATGCTCAACTTTTAAAACACATACATAGAGTTTTCATGATAAGAAAATCATGTCATGTATAATACAATTATGCAAATGGCAAGATTCAACCTAAGCTACATAATGCAATGCTTGGGCCTAATAATCAATGCATCGAGGAAAAATAATAGCCCTCATTCTCAGGGACTTTGACAGCCAAGTCATACTTTTAGTCTTGTCCTAACTCTCATACTACAGTGTGTCTTGTGATTCACCTTTGCTAACTATTGGTATCTTACTACTATGTACTTCTAACTTTACCAATCCCATTTTCCTACTTACTCTCATATTTCTATTGCTCCTTAATCTAAGTATCCTAGGCTTTAATCCCATAACTTCCTATACCCTTCAAAGATTGATAACAACTCCTTTAATATGCCCCAAAACTATAGGCAACTAAATTGCCTTATTCGTGGGTCACTCAGTTTCCCTTTTTCCATATTCTAACGAGATTTAATCTCACTAGGTATAATACATCAGTCATTCCTTCCTCATTGATAACCTATGGGTCTACTTTACCATTTCCATCTCTTAAAGTTCCTTCAGGTTTTCTTTTATTCTTCTTATTAACTTCCTTATAGCACTATTTATCTCTCAATAGATACTCTAGTTCATAGAAAATTATACTAACTCCTTATTACTTCTTATCTATTCTTTATTCCCAATACTTAACAAGTTTTTACCCTTCCTCTCTAACCTATAGCCTCAGCCACCTAATAATCACCTTTTAATTATTTTATAATGACAATGCAATACACAAGGGTATTACACTTTCTTCTTTCAAATGTTTTCATTCTGTGCTTGCTCAATTAACCATGCCATCCCCTCTTACCATCCATAGAGCCTGATACTCCTCTATTAAAACATTATCACCTTTTTATGGCTTTATTATCAACATCAGTAGCCTGAATTTATAAGGAAGAAGTTCATATTGAGTCATAGCACCATTACCTTAGCCCATAATTTTCTGTCCTAAGAAGTTCACATAGTTATTTTATCAATTTTTTTATCAACAACCCTTATTTAATAGAATATAGTGACTGTCCATATCCCAGAACTCCTAAGGCACTCATCCATTACTACCTAGGACTACATAAACCTACTTTGATACCACTAATTGTAACACCTCCTACCTATTCTCGAAGAGAATAGGCAAAGTGTGCTACTTCTCGTGAGGTCACCTATCCTCGGATTTCCTTAGGGGCCTTTTGTTTAACTTTTACTTGGGTTTTTCCTATTCAGTATGGAAATTTGATGTAATTATTCTGGTGGTCTGGGTAAACCTCACAAGCATATGATACTCCTATGCCTAATCTTAGAGTCAAATATCAGCCTAGGCTATTGTTACGACTAAGAACATGTTTCACACTATTTAGGCTATCGTACTAGCAAACTAAGCATCATCACACTTAACCACCCATAGTAACATGTAAGAGTGCCTCTATTTATTGTGACATCATAATTTAGTCAGTTAATATCATACTTGGATAGTCATTGGCCGCACTGCTAGTCGTCCTCATTGTGACTCAAATCTACCACCTGCGCAATGGACACTCGATCCGCTGAGTATGCACTTAGTGGTAAATTTAACCAAACATACCATGTATCACTATCACATGTAAGCACACATAACCATTTATCAACAACATCTATTTATTAGTTCCAATCTCTCTATTAAAACTTTTAATTAAGTCTATTCATTAATAGAATCATATTACTTTAACTAAACACTTAACCTGGAGTTAAAAATGCTATTTCCTCCTTGTTTATCATTTCATTACCATTTAGTTATAAACCATACTAACAATCCTCCATTCTATTTACTCTTACCATGCCTAAGTTACACCACTTGTATAGCTTAGCCACCTATGCATACTATTCCCTAATCAATCTCTATCATTCAACTCAATTCATTATGCACATATGCATAGGTTACTGTCCACTTTATTTACATTAGATTCTTTCTTCTATAACCTATTTCTTCATGCATGTTTTCCTATTCATTCATCGTTCCATCAATCTTTTACTCCCTTTAGGAATCACACTAAGATTACTTAAGTTTATTTAATCTCTCTCTTTACAGCTTATCTTCTGTTCTTAATACGTTTACTCATAGGTTATCTCAATTCTAATAGTTAGCTTTCATTTCCTTATTAATATCCTTTAAGTCTATTCAAGTTCTTTAATTTATACATTTATACCCCCATGGTTTAGGAAGAACTCCTAACCACTAGATAATGGGAATTAGAATTTGCAGTGGCCCTTATTTTAGATCTCAGCATCTACACCTACCTAGTTTAAAAACTGAACAAAAGACCAAGCTATATAGTAGCCCACATTTTAGACCTCAATGTCTATACCTGCCCTTCACCCGATAGCAAGGATCAGTTCCTAAGAATATCCCAATATCATAAAGGGGATAGTAGGGATCAACCCCATGGGACCTCCCAATATTCCGAGAGAGTTGTTACAATAAAACAACTGGTGGACAGTAGGTATTAGCCCTGTGGGACCTCATAATATCCATAAGTAGGTAGCAGGGATCAGTCCATAAACCTCCTAATACCCATGAGTGGGTAATAGGGATCAGCCATAGGCCTTTCAATACCTTATATGTGTAGGCTTAAATCAATACTTAGCGGCTGCACCCGCCATACATAAGCTAAAATCCAAATAGACTCAGCCTTTAGTAGCTGCTAAACCCTAGTTGGCCGGTCAACCTATCTAATGTATAAGTAACCATTAATCCCATATTCACTTGTCATTTACTTTCACAACCATTACATTCATTATCTGGATTATCCATAATAAAATATATTATCCTCAGAGGTCATCTTGATTCATTTATTAGTTAAAGCACATTCAATATCCTTTCTATTTCATAAAGTTCTCATATTCTCAACCATAGTTCCGTTCTTATCATTAATTCCATATAATTGCCTTTTAGTTTCTTTTATAACTAGTTTTAGTTCTTCACTATTGCCAACATATGCCTAATTTACCTCATTTCCATGTATCCCAAAAGATTACATTCCATAAATTTTTATGTTACTTATTTCTTGCATTGTATTACAATAACTTATTCCACAGCTTTAGTAACTTACTCTGTTTGTTACTATATTCATACTAATGATTAATTCCTATACTATCTCATAATTTGCTCCATAACCTATGTGGAATTCTTTATAAGGGTTACCTCTTTCACATGTCTTTAGGTTTTTTATTTATTACAATCTTTTTTTATATCCTTAAATCCATAAAATTTCCATGTATTAGTTTTTCTAAATTCTTTCCATACCTTACTTATGTATTAATAATTTCTTATCTTATATTATAATTTATTCCTTCAGCTTTTTAATATTTAATCAGATCTTTAACCCATTCTGGTTCTAATTTGACTCAGCTAACCACTTTTCCATTTTACAAAATTTTTAGTCTAATTATTTTCTAATCAATAAGACATAAATACTAATTTATTTCATCAAGTCATATTTTTTCTTGACAGTTACTGGTCATCGTAAATTCTAGATAGTTATAGCTCCTGTTTACATAAAAGTTACTATTTATTTTGTAAATTTTTCTCACCAACCTATTCATCCATTTCATTTTCCTTTCACCTCAACCTATTATATCCTAACATACTCTACACCATTTAGCATTTTACTTATCCTAACATCTTTCTACATCATTTAGGGACCTAAAATCTTACACAACATAACTTGATTAAATTTCTATCTTTTGTCCACTATTTCCCACTCTAATTATCAAAAGCCATATTCATATACATTCACATTACATACATCATTACTACATATGCTCTATTAATTTTATTCACCTAACAATAAAATTTTCCATCCATTCCATGCTACCTCCATGTTATACATCATGCTACCATTAAAACATTCCATGCCTTTGTGCCATACATCCACATTCACACCATGACATACATGACATACACATAGTCATGCACATATCATATACTTACACATCTTTTCCATATCCAAATTAGATCCATATCATCCTACATCCTCAAATTACCCCTCTTAGCATGTATTTCACATACATATACACATAAACACCTTTGCAAACGTAATTTCCATATACACACCCAAAGCTTTAATTCCACATTTTCCTAACATACAAGATATGTTTCAGTTAAATTCACTTACAGTGGGCTCTAAGTCATGTTGAAGCTACTCTAGAACAATTGAATCCATTTTCCTCCACCTTTATCAACCATTTCCAAAACTTCCATATTAGGGTTCCAACTTTGAAAATTACTACAAAATTATACACAACTCCAAATTGAAATCTCTCTTTAGAGATAACATCTACACCTTAAATACTCCCTAAGTAAAATAAGAAACCTTGGAAAGAACCATTTACACATTAAAAAGGAACTATTCTTCAAGTGATCATAACTTTATTTTTGGAAATCCTTTTCCACTTTTGTCAATTGGAATGGCTTTAGGACATTATAGAGGTTAAAAAACATATAAATTTTAGGTGCTTTTAGGATTGGAGGAGAGAGAAAAAATTAAAAAATAGAGAAGCAAGCATGGTGTATTAGCATCAGCCATTTTTGAGAGAGGAAGGAGATGGCTTCATTTTCATAGCATCCTTATGCACACATGTCCCCTTTGGTGTATAAGCAAAGTAGATGGCCACAATTGTGCCACTTGTTGATTGAACGACCTAAATTAATCCTATATTGCCTTAAATTTTTAAAATTCACAATAATTTCTTTAAAACTCCAAAAATCATGATTCTAGTTCCAAAAATCCTTTATTATATTCATTAAGGGCCCCATAAAATTTCCACCCAAAACTCCTCTAGGAGTTAGGGTACTTTTCACCCATGTAATCTAAAAATTTTGAAAAAATAGCAAATGTCCCTAGAATATCAAAATTCCATTTTCAATGGACTCATTAGAATTTTTGAGTTTCAGGATATCATATTTTTTTGTCCGTCCAAGCACTTCTTGGAGCTGTCTTGGCATAACCCCAATTGAGGTCACTATTCATCAGTTCTCAGCTCGAAATGATTTATTTGTTTAGCTAAAATTTGTAATTCATCCTTTTTCTTCACTTTTTTGTCAGTCAAAGTTTGATTGACCAAAACCCCTTTCAGCCACTAAGTTGCCCTTTAGTGCCCCGAATAGTATTGTATTGAGCCTAGGGGTACTATTCACCAAAATGTGATTTTTTCAGGCGTTAAATTAGGAATGGCTCCTTATGAGGCATTGTATAGTAGGAAGTACAAAACACCATTATATTGGAATGAGCTTAGTGAAACCAAGCTCATTGGACCAGATTTGATCAAGGATGCTAAGCATAAGGTAAAAATTATCAAAACTAGGTTAAAAGCAACTTCTGACTAACATAAGTCTTATGCTAATCTCAAGAGGAAAGATATGGAGTTTAAAGTGGGAGATAAGGTATTTCTCAAGGTTTCACCATAGAAGAAAGTTATGAGATTTGGCAAGAAAGGAAAGCTAAGTTTAAGGTTTATTAGGCCATACAAAGTTATAAAATATATGGGACCAATAGCCTATAAACTAGCATTACCATTAGAACTCTAATAGATTCATGATGTTTTCCATGTCTTTTAACTTAGAAGATATAGATCAGAGCCAACACATGTCCTATTAGTAGGAGAGGTTGAGGTGACGTTAGATCTATAAATTGAAGAAGAGCCTATTAGAATTCTAGCTAAAGAGGTCAAGGAGTTATAAAATAAGACAATCTCGTTGGTAAAGGTTGCTTGGAAGCATCAAGGAATAAAAGAGGTGACTTGGGAAATAGAAGCTCAGATGTGAGAATAATACCCTCATTTATTTGAACAAGGTAATGTTGAGGACAACATTTCTTTTAAAAGGGGAAGTAATGTAACAACCCAAAAATCTCAATTTTTATAAATAGTACTTTCCCAGGATGAATAGTGTTCCCAAAACTCGGGATGCAGTAAAACTACTAGATGAAAGTATCAACTATAAAATAATTTTGGATAAAGTTTGAAACCAATTGGAAGTCATTTGGTTGGTTAAAAAAGCTAAGGAATATTTTACTGTAATGTCTTATGAATAGTGACAAGGTAAATTTGAACTATAAAATATTTTAAAAGTTGCTTAAAAAATTATAGGACTTATTCAACCTAATACTCAAAAATTCTAATTAGCCTAATGGCATAGGTATCAAAATTTTTAGTGGTTGGGAAGTATGTTAATTAAATATCGAGAAACATATAAATGGCATTTTTATTCAATTCCTTTCAATTTTCAAGCTCCAATTTTTAGAGTGTTGTGAGGCCTAAATTTATTAATATTTTCATTATCTAATGATATTAATAAGAGTTAAAAATGGAGGAGAAAAATTAGAGGTAATACATTTAAAAAAAGGATTTCTCAAGAAACTATATAAGGGTAAACTTTTTAATATTTTGGTTAAATCCCATAATAAAAACACTCTCCTCCCTCACTCCATAAAGCCATTGGCCACAACGAGGATTTTCCTCTATTGTTGGCCACTCCACCTCCTCCAAGCCTCTATTTCTCTCATTTGACAAAAATTTAGAACCCCTATAGTCTATAGGCGTAAAATTAAGTGGAATTTTTAAAAGAAACCGAAGAAATTTTCCCATATTTGAGTTTGGGTGAATAGTGACACTTTTTCATTAGGGTAAGAACATCTAAGAACCAATATTTTTCCTATAATCTAAAGGTGCCCAAGAGTCATTTAATATGGTCATTTGTAATTTTTTGTGCTCATACTAATTTATGTGAATTTTTCTAAATCAAATCTGTAATGGGTAGTTATTGAATCGGAGACAACTCTTGATAAGGAGAAAATGAAGGTTTAGATGAGCTTTATAGTGCATTTTAGAAATTCTAAGTATGTGTAATCATCTTAAATTGTGCATTTAATGTATGCCCTAATCTTTACATAATGTATGTATTTTAGTAATTATATGTATATATGAAAATGCATTATGTATATTAATAATTGACATGTAAATTATGTTTATAGGGTACGATAAAATATGAATGTATGTTGAATGATGAAATAAATGGTAATGGTACGTGTATGGGTATAGTGGCTAAATGGCTTTGAGAGAGAGAGTGTGTGTGTTATTGTAATGTGTAAGTAAATTAAGCATGAAATGACAAGGTGATGAATTATGATCTTTAGACATGTGATATGATGGATTGAATGAAATTGCACTATGTATATGTGTGTATGTGTGAGTGTGTAGCTTATGGTCGAATGACCATTTGGATATGCATATGAGTATTGGTCAAGAAATGCACATAAATAAGCATAATTAATGACTTGTGAATATTTTTGTATAAGTAAAGAGTGAGATGATGCATGAAGCATAATATATGCATATGCATAATATATGCATATGCATAATATATGCATGTACATGTATGAAATAATAAAGTTAAACATATCCTTTATGCAAAAATATATATACATAAGCATCATGTTAGTTGTATGTTAGACTTTTACAAAAATGGCATATTAAGGTAAAGTAAATGAGAGATTTGGTGTAATATGAAAAGAAAAGTATACTTTGATGCTTAATGTGCTTTGGCCGAATGGAATGACATAAGCATGAAAGTTGCTAGATAAAATTATTGAATATGTGATTTGAAATAAGGTTTGAATGTCAGTGTGTGTACATATAGTGGTCAAAATGGCCTACTAGTTCCTAATGCATGCATATTGTAACACCCATGTTTTGAGACTCCATGAACAATGCCATAGGGTTCAAGAAGTGCACCCAGGATGCGGGGCCACTTACACATGGATCGAGGTAGTGACCTGGGTCATGAAATTTTAAAGGGCCTTAATTTGATGAAAAAGAGAAAATTTTAAAAATTTAGCAAAACCAATAATTTATTTCGGACTAAAAGATACCCATCAGGGCAATAAAAATTTTTTAGGCCGAGATTGACCTAAGATGTGCCTAGATAGACCTAAAAATAGTGGAACTTGAAGCTTAAAAATTACACTGAGTCCAATGGTGAATGAATTTTTTAAATCGAAGATCGTTTGCAAATTCTCATAATTTTTAAGTTGACATGCAAATCGAGAAAGTTTGAAAATTACACTGTCGATGGAATTAGGCAACAAAAATATACGAGCAGGTAGAGGGGATTAAAATGGGAATTTTAAAACAAACGGTGTAATTTTTTGAGGTTTACGAGAATTTCTATAAATTTTTGAAATTTGCCAAAAAAATTGGGATGGTTCGGGATCACTGAAACCACCTTTGACATGTTAAGGTGAGCCCCACTTTTTGCCAAGTGGACATGCAAGTTACTAAGTGGCAATAACACATGGCAAGTGGAATTCCACTTAGATTTAGGAAAGGGATTTCTCCTTTTCAAGCTTGTTATTGCCGATGCCAATTATCCCTTTATTTGGCCATAACTTTCTCCTCTAGCCACAAAATAGAGAGACTTTAGTTCCTAAAAAATTCTTCTATGTGTTATGGACCACGACGAATAAGAATCAAGTAAAAAAGAGTTGTCATTTGGGAGATAAAAATCAAATAAGCTGACTAGTTTAGATAGTCAAAAACCATGATCAATAGGTGAGTCCATGGCTATTTTCCTTCCTTTTCTTAGGATTTTTGGCTGATTTTTGATGCTGGACCATGGCTAACATCAGGGTGGTGATGTGTGTGAGGTGGTTTTTGCATGAGGATGGCATTTGAAGGCCCATAAAGGATGAGAGAAGCCAAGGCAAGGTGGAGATGGCACCTTCAAAGTGAGATGTAAGTGGACTTCAAGCCTTTTATTTGTGTGTTACGATTTTTATGCTAGTAAACCTTGAATTAGGATTGCTGGAATGATGAATCTAAGGCAAATTTCCTTCTTAGTGATATTAGTTAACATGAGTATTTAGTGGAATTGCAAACATTGTTTAGTGGTTATTTTTTTGGCCTCATAATGCTTGCTGATTTTAATGCCTTTGAGTGTTTGAATGAGAAATTTGCTACTATGATGAAAGTTTAGAATGTGTTTTGGCATGCTAGGATATGAATTATGGAAGTTTAGGTGTGGAAATCACTATGGATGGTGTAATTTTCCTTGTACCCGTGAGGTATCATGAGTGGGTTCTATGGAATTTTGCTTTGTACCTTAGTCATATTAGCTTAGAATT
>CANXYI010244991.1:0-11356 GCA_948208565.1 Hura crepitans | reverse complement strand
TAACGAATTTTAGGAAAAGAGTTCAATATATATAGTGATGCTTTTTTGAATGGGTTAGGATGTGTACTCATGCAAAAAGGCAAGATAGTTGAAACCTCATGAGAAAAATTATCCAACCCATGATCTTTAGTTGGCAGCTATGGTGTTTCCATTAATGAATTAGAGGCATTATCTCTATAGAGAAAAATGCTATGTCTATACTGACCACAACAGCTTGAAGTATCTTTACACACAGAATGAGTTGAATCTCAGAGAGAGGAGATGGATGTAGTTAATAAAAGATTATGATTACCTTATTGACTATCATCCTAGAGAAGCAAATATTGTGGCAGATGCTTTAAGCAGGAAGTTCATAGCAACTTTAAGAGCTATGAATATGAGATTGAAGATGATAGATGATGGAGGCTTACTAGTAGAGTTACAAGTGAAACCTAGTTTGATGCAGTAAGTGCATGAAGCTTAGAAGGATGATCACAGGCTTGGCATTATTATGAGTGAAATTCAAGTGGGAAAGTCTTCAAAGTTTAAGATCAAGGAAGGTAGCTGGTTGTTTTATCATGGTCGACTTTATATACCTAATATAGGGGATTTGAGATAGCAGATTTTGCAAGAAGCTCATAATGCGCCATATGCAATGAATCTTAGTAGTACCAAAATGTATTAGGATTTGAAGACTACATATTGGTGGCTTGGTATGAAGTAAGATGTGGCTGAGCATATGGTTAGATGCCTTACTTGTTAGCAAGTTAAGGCAGAGCATAAAGTTCTATCTAGATTGCTACAACTTATAGTAATACTAGAGTGGAAGTGGGATCGAGTCATCATGGATTTTGTAGTAGGGTTGCCAATGACGAGAAGTAAGTGTGACTTCATCTTGGTAATGGTTGATATATTGACTAAGTCAGTGCACTTTAAACAATTAGGATGGATTTCTCATTAAAGAAGCTTGTAGAGCTTTATGTCGATGAGATTTTTCAATTGCATTTTGTGTCATCATCTATTATTCCTGATCAAGACCCTAGGTTTACATCAAAGTTTTATAGGAAGCTTCATAATGCCTTGGGTACTCGACTTAGTTTTAGAACGACATTCCATTCACAAATGGTTGGCCAATTAGATAGAGTTATTCAAATGCTTGAAGATATGTTGAGAAGCTATGGCATCAAGTTTAAGGGAAGTTGGGATCACTATCTTTCTTTACCTGAGTTTGCTTGTAACAATAGTTATCAAGTGAGTTTAGGCATGCCTCCTTATGAAGCATTATATGGAAGGAGATATAGAACTCCCCTATGTTGGAGTGAATTAATTTAAGAACAAGCTTATGGGGGCTAGATTTGATTAGAGATGCAGAAGAGAAAGTAAAGATTTTTAGAGATAGTCTAAAGGTAGCATCAGATCGACAAAAGTCATATGCAAATTTAAAGAGAAAAGATATTCAGTATGATATAAGAGACAAAGCGTTTCTTAAGGTATCTTAAAGGAATAAAGTAATAAGATTAAGCAAGAAAGGAAAGTTGAGTCCATGGTTTATTGGGCTATATGAAGTGACTGAATGAGTGGGACTAGTGGCTTATAGACTAGCTTTGTCACATGAACTAGAGTAGATACATGATATTTTCCATGTATCTATGCTTAGGAGATACAAATCAGATCTATTATATGTGTTGTCATCAGAAGAGGTGCATATATAGCCAGATCTATCATATGAAGAGGAATTAATGAGGATTCTAGCATGGGAAGTGAAAGAACTATAAAATAAGACAATACCTCTTGTAAAGGTATTATAGAGACATTGTGGCATCAAAGATGCTACCTAGGAAAGAGAAGATAAGATTGAAGAGCAGTATCCATAACTCTTCAATTTAGGTAATTTTGAGTACTAAATTTCTTTTAAATGAGGAAGAAATTTAACATCTTGAAAGCCCCTAATTTATGATTAGAACTTTCATAGGAGTGTACAATGATCTAGAGGGTCAAGGTATACTGTGTGACACCTCTTACCTGATTCGATCGCCGAACCAGAATAAAAGATACACACAAAACTGAGATATGATCTCATGTACATTCTTAATGAAACAACTCTTACTTTTTAAAACATGTATTACAATTAATAGTTATTAAAAATATGGAAAATCATTCTTTTTTGACTATTCACTATTTAGACTTTGTGTTAAAAATTATGGTAGTATAATGGCTGTCCGTGCATAAACCCAAAATAAAAACCTATCAAATGAAGCATTTCTATAATAAATTGGCTCAAACCTACATTCTCTGGGTTTATCTGACCCTCTAACACAAACTCATCTGTCACAACCATCACACACATTCTGAAATACTATTTAAAGATGTTTATACATACATTTATAAAACATATGTACAATGCAACTTAGGCCTATCCCTTGTTACATAAGAGTGCTTCTGTATACTTATATCTTGTAACGATATAAAAGCAACTTTGTACCAAATTTTGTCTTCTTGCAAAATGGCTTCCGCTTTAAGGCTATGTACAATCCTGCTTGCCTTAACCTATGCATCCCATAAAAATGACATGATAAGCAATAACTTAGTGGTGTTTTCAAATTAACTTATGTTTACATACATTCACATACAATCATGTCAAATATGTATGTATAATCACATTTATAAAGCATATGCATGTATTTATTATGCGAGTGCATAAGTAATGTGCATACTTCCCATATCATACATGTTATGAAAACCTTGTGAATCACTTGTTCCAAATCAATATAAACAATATATTCAATTCATGTTCACTATTAGACTGATGTAATAACATATCATTGTATCTTCACATGAAATCTCATTTTGTTTAAATCATTATTATATCATTTCATTCAAATTAATGTTATCTCATTTCAGTCCTTTACCTAAAACACAGCAAACAAGTATTGGATATCGGGATCCTGATCAGAATAATCATGTACATATTGTGTAGTGGCCTAAATTTTTTAACCCTACAATGATTGCACTTGTCTGAGTTCCTAAAAGCCAAATGAAAGTGCTCGTAAGCCAAATAATTATGCAGTGGGCCACATGTTAGACCCTATGACTACTACACCTATCTATTTACCTAAAGTTAAAATGTAATTCCCCGTAGGTCAAATGGTTATGCAATGGCCTTATATACCTTATAATGGCTACACCCATCTGATATAGGCATTGAGGTACCTTAGTAGCTGCTATTTATCCCTAGTTGACAAATCGACCTATCCAATCTAGGTTATCAAAACGTATGGGACACTGTCTTATGATACCATATTCTTATGTATTTAACCATTTATATTGGCACATTTTTGTTCTCATACTCATTTATCATCATGTTGCACCAATGCACATAATTGACCTTTAGGTCAACTCAAATTACATGCCACCTCAACACTCAGCAATTCAGTCATAAATGATGCTAATCAATTTCATATTGAACTCATTTTCATCATGCAATTTTTTATGCTTTACAATCATTTTTAGCATGTGCATTGTTACTCGTTATTAGATAATGATGGACACTTTATTTCCTATTACAATAAATCATTGAATTCAATCACAATGTAAAGTAGTTATGCATCATTTATGACTTAACATATTGTCAAATAATCAATTTCATAAAAAACATATCATAGCATATCACACATACACATAAATACACACTTTTTATAGAAATTTGTTATGTAACACACAATTTAATCCTAATACACATACAATGGTCGCCAAATACAGCGAAAATCACCTCTCACTACTTCTCCTTCTATTTTGCCTTCTCTTTATCTATACATATAATACACATAATATTCAAAATCCATATAAAATCAACAATAAATCAAAACTAAAAATTGACTTTTATACTATTACTACCGATCCCTGAGGCACACTATGCAAAAATAAAAATTCAAAAAAACTCACTGAACCACCTTAGGTCACTATTCTCATAAATCTTGAAAAGAAATCTCCACAATTTATTTTGAAAATTTTACCAAAATCAAGGTCACAGGACTGCATAGGCATGATTTATTGTAAAAAATGAAAAAAAAGAGCTAAAATTGGAAGAAAATGAAAAAAAAAGTGAGGGAGAACTAGTAAAGGGGCATTAGCCATGGGAGGAAATAAGGAAGAACATGAATAGAAAAATGCCAAAAATTGCCTTTTATACTTATCAAAAAATATTTTTTATTCCCCTTTTCCTTAGAAAATTCATAAAAAATATTCTATAAGCCTAAATATTCTCAAATTTTACCAAAAAAATGACAAATATCTTATTTTTACTAGGCCCAAAAATTTTAGCTCAAAATTCTAAGAAAATCGATAAAAATCACAATTTTTAATATCACACGATTCTTGAAAAAATGATTCTCGATCTCAAAAAATTTTGATCCTAGTTCCACTGGATTCATTAGAATTTTTAAGTATCTTGTTGTACCGTTTGTAGGTCAATTTGAGCAAAAATAAATATCTTCATGGTTTTGCTTTTACTACGACACTATTCATGAGGCACCACATATGAAAACTTTAACCTCTTTTTGCCCTTTTAGTGACTATGTTTTTGGTTGAAATTTCACCCTTTAATTTTTTATAATTAATACTTCCATCTAGTAGTGCCAGTATAGCCTAGATCTTCAGAGTGTCGAACACTTTTATGAAAGTACTATTCATAAATTAGGGGTTTTCGAGGCATTACATTTTTTCCCTCTTAAAATAAATTTTGTCCTAGAAATTGCCTGATATAAGTAGCTATCGAAACTATTCTACTATTTGGTCCTCTCTTTTCCTTGCAGCTTCCTCAATGCCATGTTGTCTCCGTAAGACTTTTACAAGAGACACTGACTTATTCTGTAGCTCTTTCACTTCTTTGGCAAAAATCTTTATTGACTCTTCTTCATATGATACATTTGGTTATGTCTCCACTTCCTTTGATGAAAGCACATGCATCGAATCTTATCTATATCTCCTGAGTATAGATATGTGGAACACATCCTATATCTACTCAAGCTTGAGAGGCAAAGCTAGTCTGTAAGCCACTGGTCCCACTCGCTCTGTAATTTCATATGGGCTAATGAACCACAAACTCATATTTACCTTTTTACTAAATCTCAACACCTTTTTTTCCATATAGATAACTTGAGAAACTCTTTGTTTCCCACATCATATTAAATATCCTTCATTTTAAGCTATGCATATTGTTCGCTTCGTTTCCTTTCCAAGGGTAATCAAATCAAAACAACCAAAGGCTTGACGTAAATCTCACTCCTCGAGTCCTAAAACACGAGAAGAAAATTAGAGGAATCCTAAGTCATTCCTATTTGATTAGCTTAGAAAGAGTGATTTAGGCACCACAAGGTAGGATTCACCATCTAACTGGAGTTGGGAAATACCTTGTAAGGCTAAAACCAGAATGGTTCAAAACCCTACTCTTATTTATACCTCAAGTTAGTATAGAATTTTGATTTTAAACTTATAATATTATCCTTTTTCTCAAGTGGGTTTTACAGTTAAAATAAAATCACATATTCACGAAAAAGGAATAACAAAATATTTACAAAAATAAATAAAAGTGCTTTAATTAAAATATAATACATGAAATTAGGTAATTGATTGTCTTGAGAACTTTGGTTCTCACATGTCATTTTTAGAAAACAGATTTTATTATTGTAACTTTTATTAAGGAAAAATCAAAACCCATTTTATTTAAAAAACATTGATTAATTAGGTACAAAATGGTTTTGATTATTTTTATAACGTGTAAAAAATCATTTTCTACCTATTACAACATTTACGGAATTTACAATGAAATAATAAAAATTGATTACATGGTAATTACCAAAAATACATTCTAATCGAATAAAAATAAAATTACATTTGAAATATCTTAAAATACAATCTAAATAAATAAAATGAAAAATGATAAAGAGAATAAGTAGAAAAAAGTAAAGAGGAAAAATAAAAACAATAGTAATAAGAAAGAAATAAAAATAAAGGGATGACAAAAGGCTACTTCACCAAGGTTTAATGAAATGGCAAAAAGAAAAATAATCAGGTTCTAATAAATCAAACAACTCGCATCATAATAAAATTAAGATTTAGTATGTGAAGTAAAATAAATAGATGAACAGAAATAAAATAAATAATCAAATAAATATAACAATAATATTGTATAAATAATAAGTTATCACATCTAATTGGTAGATGGATAAAACAAAGAGAAAAAAAGTAAAAGAAATAAGAGAAAGGTTGGTCGACCCACTATGTATATTTGCCTTCAGAAAAGACCTCAAAAGGGTTGAAAAATTGTGCAAAAAACCTTCAAAAAATATGAAAATGGTGTTTGGAAAGCTTTTTTTGAGTTTTTAGTGCATGTATATCAAGAAAAGTCCTCTCTTTTGAAAAATCAACCATCATAATTTAGACACAAACATTGAGGTAAAAAATGGCTATTTTAGAAGAGAAAATGGTCGTTTTGCTAAAATGGCTATTTTCAAGGTAAAATGGTCATTTTCTCAAAATGGCCATTTCCCTCTTGTAATAGTCATTTTGGTGAAAAATGACCATTTTTGGCTAGAGAAATGGCTATTTTCATGTAAGTAGCCATTTTCCTTACAGAAACAACCATTTTTCAAAACATTTTTTCTACTTTATACAATGGGGGCCTTCGCCCCTTGCACCCCCTTATGGTCAGTGTTGGGTATCGGGCTTAAGCTATTAGCCCGAGCCATTAACCTTCTATAGATGCTTATTTTTCTTGCATTTCAAGTCACACCATAAGATTATTTGAGTATGGCAAATCCTAAACCAAAAAATTTTGAAGAAAACTTTGAGATCTTTGAACTTGACATTAGCATCCCTATTTATCAGGATATTTTATCCTTTCTTCATCATTAGGCAATTCGAAAATGGGAGCCCTAGAAACACAGTGTCTTTAGTTGCCCCCAACTTTAGAGAAGTGACTACAAAGTGTGTGAGGTGAACTAAAGTTCGAAAAGAAGGAGATGCGTACCTTATGGGGTGACCCTTTTTATAGGTGTTCTGATGTAGAGACATTCCACTCGAAGGTAATGGGATCTAGGAAGTGCTGGAAACATTACCCTAGAAATTGATTTTTTGCTTCAAACAATCCTAGAGACATTACATATAGAGTTGACTTAGTTTGGGTAGTGCTTAGAGACATTGAACCTAAAGTTAATTTTTTTCCTTCAGATTATGTTAGAGACATTAAACCTAAAGTTGATTTTTTCCTTTAGATAGTGATAGAGACATTGCATCTAAAGTTGATTTGGTTTAGGCAATGCTTAGAGACATTGCACTCGAAGTTGATTTTTTCCTTCAGATAGTGCTAGAGACATTACATCTAAAGTTTATTTGGTTTAAGCAGTGCTTAGAGACAATACACTTGAAGCTGAATTAGTTTAGGTAGTGCTTAGAGACATTGGACCTAAAGTTGATGGAATTCAAGCAATGCTGGAGATGTTAGACCTGAAGTTGATTTGATTTGTTTCAATGGATTTCTCAATTTTATTGACTGTGTGTCACTATTTTTGCCCTTTTCAACTAAGCAAGTGGTAAACTGTTGTTGGTTCATCATTTGTGATGTCGCATCAAAAATTTAGCTTGCCTCTTGTGAAGAAAAAGGAGGTGAAATGTGTTAGTCATTAAAGGTCATTTGTAGCATGGATGCATGTTGTGTGTGAGTGCATCTTGGATTCATGTCATAATTTTTTTGGGTGTATTTTCTCTTTTTTTTTCTTTATTTTTATGTCTTTTGCATTTTAATTCTAATTTAATTTTGCTTTTTGCTAATTCATCAACGTTCTAATAAAAAAGATATACGCAATGAACAAAATATGACAATTTTATAAACAAAAGCTTTTGAGTACAAAAATTTGTGTCCTAAACTAATATGAATATAAAAAGACAAAGAAAAGGTCTAAGAAGTCAGAGGATGTCTTTGGGTTTGAAGCATTTAGAGCTCTACCTCAATTGCATTTAGCCTGCTAGACATCTCATGATGAGACTCCTCGATCTTCATGTCAAAGTCTGTGTGAATGTGGTGGAGTTGCTCCATCATCCGGGTGTCCGTGCCTTACTGGAGAGTCTTGTATGATGATAGAGTAGGTGCTCAAGAAGACAGGACTACCTCATCCATCTGTTGCCTCTGAGCTGATGGTTGAGGAGGTAAGTTTGCACCTAATAGCTTGGCAAGGTCGATAGCAAAGCGATCACCTTCTCCTCGTTGTTCTTTTACTTGCTCATCTAGCTCAGCCTCTAATAGGAATCTATATCCTATTGGAACCTATGAGTTAGTCTTTATGATCTCCATAGCTACATAGGTATTGCCATCGACCTACGGCTATTGGTAAAGTGTTGCACTGAAATGCTACTTTAGAATACCCTACCTTAGCATGATGGCTATAATGACTTCTCTAACAATGATCCCTTTGCTAGGGGATTTACTGGCTCGGTGTAGGTGCTTGAGAATGGTCCATAGTAGGTTGAACTAGATACTATGCTCCATAGCCCAAAGCCTATAAAGCTCGATCTGATTCACTTGACCAGTACAACCCATGCATCCCAGGTAACTGATGGTTGAGACTCTATATAGATAGCACTAGATAAGATCCCTGATGGATGATGCCTTAGTCTAACTTGTATTGTAGAGTGTGCCAATCTAATCGAGGAACTCCCAATGCTTGTCTATACTCTTTGAGATCTCTATAACCCTATAAATTGATAGGCAGAGTAGCTAAGTGAACTATAAAAATGATATTCAATATCCAGTTCTAAGAGCAGCAAAGTGTATGGTAGAGGTGAAAACAAAATATGCTTGTTAGAAGCGAAAGGTGCTTAAGAACTCTAGAGTGATGGTAGGGTATATGGCGCACCTTTGAAAATAAAACTCCCACCATCTTGCTTGTCCTAGTAACTAGTCTACCCTCTTGAGCATGCTTAGGTCCTTGAGGGTCTGTGTGTATAGGTACTAGTTCCCAATCCATGTAATGGTCGAGAGGCACCAAAACTGCTTAGCCTCTTCATCAGTAAGCTAACTCGGTACAGCCATATGCTTGGGCATTGGTTTGTGACATGGGTGGCTTTATTGGCAACATAGAGGCATGGTTGTGGTAATATATAATGTTTTTGATGCAAAGGTGAAATGGTGAAAATGTATGAAAATGACAAAAATGCAAAAAAGGTGGCCCTAAATAGAACTCATTAAAAAATGGTCGTTTTGGCTTCTGAAAAACAGTAGTTTTAGGCTTTCAAAATGGCAGTTTTGAGACAAAAAATGACCTTTTTGGTAGAACCAACAATGCCCATTTTCAAGTGGAAAAAAATTATTTTCAACAAGAAAATGCCCATTTTCACCCCAAAATGCCCATTTTTGATAAGAAATTACCCTTTTTTTTGGCCCAAAATGCCCGTTTTTCACTTTTTAGGCTATAAATGCACTAATGTATGCATAGACCCTCGTGCCACTTGAGTTTTTCCATTTTTTTACAGCAATGGGTGACGAATTTCTTTATAAACTTCATAAATTTCTCGATCTCCCTTCCACATAGGTAACTTCTATTTTGGCTCCCTATAGTGGCTTGAAATTTCTTTGAAGAGTTCATCTTTATATGTCTTTTATCAAAGCTACTACCCAATTTTGAGACCTATAATTCCATGTCTTTCAATTTTCTCACAAAGAATTATGTCCCCTATCTGAAGAGTTTGTTATAATCCTAGGTGTGTTGTATTTATCTGATACACTGTATTGCTATTTGACTTGAATTCTTCGCTACCCATATAAAGTGGTTGATATGCTAGCATACTACCATCATTGGCTACTAGATGGGTCCCAAGGAGAGAACCAATCTCTTTTAATGCACTATTAGCCTTTGCTGAAGGCTATACTAACATTCCATCTCTTTATACGGGCATCTATTGAAGGCCATACTGACATTCCATCTCTTCGTATAGGCATCTATTTATTCATCTTTTTCTCCAAGTATCTAACAATTTCATCTGAAGGCCATTTTGGAGATTATCAACTGTTCAGTGAGGTTAGTGGTTTGATGAAGGGCTTGAATCCTTTTCCCTTAATAATTGATAAAGCAATCCTCAGCCTTGATGCTGTGCTATCCAGAGAAGCTGAGTTTTTTTGTGGCAGCCTACTTCTACTTTAGGTTGTTTTTTTAGAATATACCACCCTAAAAGGGGTTTTTGCCCTATCCTTTAGTCTATCTTTTACCTAGGAATCTTTTTTAGGTTTTCATTCCTAGAAAACCTATTGAGGGTAGACTTCCTTTATGCATTTTCACCATATTCCTAATAGCTTTTTTTTTCAAGTCTCGTTATAAGAGAAGCTTCACCTGTTAAATAACCCTTCCCCTCATGTCCTTAGGTCTTATAGTCTGAAGCATTTTCTATCTCATGCTATCATATGTCATTTTATAGATATTAAGTAATGGGTTCTTTGGTTAGGTGCTTTAACTAATGATAACTTAAGTTTTAAGAACTCTTAGGTTTCCCTATAGTACGTGCGACGTAGTGGCATATTAGGCAGTGTTCCTTTAGTTAATTTTCATAACTTTTTGTATCCCTGATTGATGTGTGAAGTAGTTTGGTGAGACTCATGGTATTGTTACTTGCCCATTGTCCTTTAGAGGGGTAGATTTATCTACCCAAGGCTATTTGCAACTTTTAGACTTCTGATATGTATAAAGAATGGGTAACATGCCCTTCTTAGGATAACTGATCCCGATGGCTGAAGATAGGTGGTGAGAGTAGTACTAAAAGGTTGAAGACTTGAATTTTTTTAACTTGTGTACAATATTCTATTTCTCTAGTTTATAAGATGTTCAATAGTGCTTTTTAAAGTGGTCCTATTTATTTACATCATATTGGCATTTTATGATAATCACAACAAGACATTAATGCAACAACACATTTCTTCATTTAATCAAGGGAGATCTTAATTACATTTTGAACTAATGTCATCAATAAGCCCTCATGGGTTTTCTTCATTGATCATTTTCTCTCAGCCCTTAATTGTTGCATAGGGTGCCTTTTTTTAGTTTTCAGCCTATTGGGGTGCCTATTTTTAGCAAGGTTGTCATTTCCCGATTTTCGACCCACAGGGGTATTTTTCTCTTCTTTTTTTCATTCATTTGTCTTTAGCCATAGAAACTTTTTAATCTATCCATATTCATAGGCTCCTTGAACTTATTTCCATCACAATCTATAAGAATTGCAGTGCCTCTTAGTACTATTAGGTTAAGAATGAATGGTTCTTCCCAATTTTGTTTGAACTTCCCCCTCGGATCAGTTAGACTTGGCTTTATCTATTTGGGAACTAGCCCTTCTTCTT
>CANXYI010244977.1:0-10257 GCA_948208565.1 Hura crepitans | reverse complement strand
ACCTTGCTTATGTGAAAAGAATAATGTTAGATAAGTTAGATGCTAATATGATAAATGCTTATTTTTAGGGTATCCAAAAGAGTCTTTGGGTTACTATTTCTACAATCATTTAGAATAAAAAGTCTTTATTTCAAAGCATACAGTCTTTTTAGAGAAAGAGTTTCTCTTAAAAGAAGATAGTGGGAGTAGAATTGAACTTGATAAAGTTCAAAATTTAAATATAGAAGTAGATTAACTAATAGATTATGAATTTATTACCATTATGATGAAATGATAGAAGAACCTATTGCAATATAAGTTCTTAGACACATTACTAGATTATGTACTATTGTTGAGAGATATGAACTCATAAATGAGAATAAGCATGTGACTCTAGTAGATGAAAATGAGCTTACAAGCTATCATAAGGTTTTGAAGAGTTTAGAATAAGAATTAAAGCTAAAGACCATGAAATTCGAAATGAATTCCATATATGACAACCAAGTGTAGACTTTGATTGATCCACCTATAGGGATAAAACCCATCGGGTATAAATGGATCTTTAAGAAGAAGACCAACATGGATGGTAAAGTTGTTACTTATAAAGCATGGTTGGTAGCAAAAAGTTATCGTCAAAGATAAGGAATTAACTTTGATGAAACTTTTTCACCGGTAGCCATGCTTAAATTTATTTGGATTTTGCTTGCTATTGCTATTCATTATGATTATGAGATTTAGCAAACAGATATGAAGACAACTTTCTTGAATGAAAATTTATTAGAGGAAGTGTATATGACATAGCTTGAGGGGTTCACATCTAGTGATAACATTAAGGTATGCAATCTTTAGAAATCCATCTATGAATTAAAGTAAGCATATAGGAGTTGGAACATCCATTTTGATGAAATAACCAAAGAGTTTGGTTTCTCGTAAAATGTGGATAAATCTTGTATGTACAAGAAGGTTAGTGAGAGTGCTATCATTTTCCTAGTGCTGTATGTTGTGTTGGTTTTTAAATAGAGTTTAACAATTAAATGCAATGGAAATTTAAAATTTTAAAACCTTTCCCACGGATCAATTGCATTAAATACAATTATTAATAGTTTAAAAGCATTAGAAATTTACCTTTTCTTCTTTTCTTCCTCCTATGTACATTTTACTTCGTGTCGAGTTGTCACAAACCATAACAATCCAATTGGAGTGCATCCAGTAAAAGTCCACACAAGAAAATGGTACTAAAAACACCTTTTAAGTGATTGATCAAGTTGCACTTATTTTTCAGAGACTAGTAGAAAATAATTACAGAAGAAGAAAAGAAAGAATGCATAAACTCTTTCTACTTATGCGTGTAGAAGACATACAGTATGGAGGCCAAATTTTTATTGGCCTTTTATAAGCTCACTTTAGGTCTTCTAGAGATCCTAATTTTAGATCTAATCCCCTTTCAACTGAATTGGTCCAACCAAACTAATCTAACTAGTTGATTAAACCAAATTCAGTCAATCAGACCATTGAGCCCTTTTATGTGTATTGGGCCTAGTTTAACCTAGCCCAAATTGTATTTATTTCTTTTGTTCTTTTCTTTTCACCTCAAATGACATCTCATGTGATTACTTGTCATTTTACAATAATACCCTTTGCCCTTGTGTGTGTGATATATTGGGTTTCTAAGTCAATCAATAGCACAAAATAAATTAGAATCTTAGTTGGATTAGGATTTTATGATTTGAATAATTTATGTTGCATCCCAAATTTTAGTCTAATTTTAGAATATAATTGGAATTACTAGAAAAATTTGGAAATAAAATGGATGGATGGATCAAGTAGAGTCAATTGGTGTGAACAATGGAGTGAGAGATGATAAAAGGGCAAAATGGTAAATATTTAAAATGATTAAGGGCAAATTTGGAAAAGTGTAATTGGAGGTCCAGAGATAAATGGACCACTTGTAAAACGGTGAAAAACATGAATTTGGTATAAGAGGAACATAAAAATATGAAAGGTATGAGCTTCGGGAAATGGTCTCGATGAATAGTGTATCTCGGGCTGTGAATAGTACATCCCTGGCCCATTTTGAGTTGAATATACCAAAAGGTATTATTAATTATTTGATAAATTATAGTGTAATTTGAGAAGCAATTGAGGTCATATAGGAGGTTTAAAATAAAAAATAAGATTTAGATTACGGTCTATAGTAAATAGTAAATCATTAGGGTTGAATAGGAAAATTTAGAAATATGCCCAAAAAAGTTCAAAACTAGCACACCTTAATGCTAAAATAATCTAAGGAATATGAAAATCATGTGATTCAAATTTTTATGACATGGGAACTATTAGAAAAAATTGGGGAAATAAATTCAATTAAATGAATATTTATGAAAAAATGGTGGAATATTTGGTGTAGGGAGCAGAATGAGCCATTTAATCAAATAGTAGCAATGGAAGATCTTAGCCATCCAAGTGTAAGGGGGAATAAGTAAGGTGGAAAATGATTAGATGATATTTTAAGAAAAATTACACATGGAATAAATCGTAGCCATCTGTGTAAAATCTCCTTTTTAATCCTAGCCATCTATCCCACATATAAATACCTCATTATAATAATTAGTTTTTAAATAACTTCTCCCTCTCATGGCCAAAATCTTCCTCCTTCTTTCTCACCATTTCTTTCCTCACATATTACCAAATAAACACTAAATATTATATAAGAGAGGTAGCTCTCATCACTTAGTATACTAACCCCTCAAAAATTTCATAATAAAAGGGTTTTGGAGGAATAACATAAGTGAAAGAAGGTGTGTTTGAAGGTCAATTAGAAGTGGTAAATTGGTTTTTCAATTGGATAAATTATGTGATTAATTTAGAATTATGAACAATTAGTTGAAGAATTAAGTATGATTATGTAATTAATGCCATTTTTGATGGATTTTTCATGACGAAATCGATTATGGATTTGATGGAAATGAAGGAGGGATGATGATGAGATGAAGTTAAGGAAGAGAAGATGAAGGAATAATGGATTTAAGCTATCACGCTGACTTTCAGTCCGATTTTTCATATGGCTAAAATAAGAATTATAAGAAAAGTGGGGAGTAGAATGGACATACGGATTGAATAGAGTCGTCTGGGGTGAATAATGGAGCAAAAATTGACTAAAGGAAAAAATTGTAATTTTGTTAAAAAGCTAAGGGCAAAATGGAAAATCCATTATTCATGATCAAAAAGAGGAGAAAGACACATACAAGTAATGAGCAAGTGACATGTGGCATAGTGATGATGAAAAAATGTGAGAACAATGAGGTTTGGGAGCAAGCCCATGTGAATAGTGATAATTGTTCCCGAGCCAAATAGACTTAACCAGACCAAAAAATTAGCATTAATTATGAGATGTATTATGGTGAAATTTGAGGAGCATTTGAGGTTATATAATAGGTTAAAAATCGAAAATAAAACCTAAATTTTGCTGTGTAATATGAATAGTAAATCATTCAAAGTTGAATAGAAAAATTCAAAAATGTGCTTAGAAAATTCTAAAAGTGGCACATCTTGATGGTAAAAAATTCCAAGGAATCCAAAAACCATAGCATTGAAATTTTCTAAACATGGGATTTATTAGAAAAAAATAAAAAAATAAATTCAATTAAATGTTATATTTATGAAAAAATGAAAAAATGGTTGTGTAAGGAGTATTTTTGGCTATTGGATTAAATAGTATCATGATAAATCTTAGCCATCCAAGTGGAAACTAGGGATTAATAAGGTGGAAATGATTAAATGATATTTTTAAGGATAATACACATGGAAAAATCCTTGTCATCCATGTGTAAATGTTGATTTTTAATCCTAAATTTCCATTTTCCATATAAATACATAAATATTAATTAAATATTAATTTATTTTTAGTCCATACATGTCTCTTCTCCCCTTTCCATAGCTGAAACTCGTTCCTCCCTTTCTCCATCATTTGAAACCTTTATTTTAACCATATAATCACTAAATAATACACAAGAAAGGTCACTCTTTTAGCCTAGCACCTTAGACATTCTAAATTTGTTGGAAAGAGATGAATTTTAGAGCATAAAAGAAGATGGAAGATAGGTGTTTTGGTTCCTCTAAAGTAGGTAAGTTGATCTCAAACCATATGATTTTATGAGGTTATTTAAGGTGTAGATTTGATTTATGGAATTATATGTTGATTTTAGTATGTAATGGTAATTTGTGATGATTTTATGTGAGAGAATCTATGAGGGATATTAAGAAGGATGGGATAAAATGATGATGAAGTGGAATTGAAGAAGAGAGAAGCAAGCTTAAATGGATTTAAGCTTGAAAGGTATGTGTATTCACTATTTATGGATTTTAAGTTGATGTATATTATGGAAAGTGTGCAACTTGTATAAATTTGGTGTTCTTGTTAGAACTAAAGCATGGAACCATGAATTTAGCTTAGGAAATGATGTTAGAATAGTTGAAATCACAAAAATTATAGGTCTGGCATGAACTCCTTAAAGGTGCCAAAACATATGTTAAAAACTATACCAAATATCTACATGTAGGTATATGTATAAAGTTAATAAATAAACATATTTGGGTATGCAAATGAGAATGACTAACCATATGATTTAAATAGGTGTTTTAAGTGAAAAATTTAGGTAAAATTCAAATGGTGAAAATGAGTGTAAAGTATGGAAATTACGAACAGAACTATGCTAATGAATTTATATGGTAAATGAAAGTCAATTAAAATGTATATTAATGAAATTTTCATAATAGATTAAATAAGTACTTGATGAATTAGATGTTTAGATAATATTGTAAATATATGAAAATGATAGAATAATTAATCCAATTTAAGTAAATATTATTGAAGAAAATTAATAAATATTTATGAGATTAATAAGTTACATAAAGAAACTATGTGGAGAAAACAAGATAATTAATTAATTGCTAATTTAATGAAATAATTGGATTTATTTATCTTACTAGGGAGAATAGAATTTAGTAATAGCTATATATAGGAAAGTTAATATGTTTAGTTAGCAAATGTTATTTAGGTTGAAAATAATATGTGAGGAGAAGTAAGATGATTTATGGTAAGATTTTATATTTTGAAGCTAAAATGTGTAAATAAGTGACCAAGTGTAAGCTTGCACATAAAAAATAAATAAAAAGGGTATAATAATTTATATGGCTAAATAATGCTAATTATTAATTACATGTATATAATTGCTTAACAAAGAATAATGACATACGTATGAGGCATAATCTATGGTAAAGAGAGAGTAACATTTAATAGGAATATAAATTCTATAAGTGAAGTGTAAGAATTAAATTTAAAATAGGGCATATGGGAATAATTAAATATGAATAGAATAAAATTAATTATATAAACATACAATTGCTGAAACAAAAGATTCATTAAAAGGGGAATATATAGAAGAACTATAGGAGCAATGGAAATAAATTATATAATTTATGTATCATGTGATAAATGTTCTAGAAAAAAAAAGGTATGTTAATAGGAATATGTATATGAGTATATAAACATATTCAAATAAAAGATAAAATTATAAGGAGAAATTGTAAAATATATATATGTAACCAAGTAAATGAATAAGAGATTAGAATGATGATGATGATGATGATGATAACAATGACAACAACATAAAAAAAAAGGAAAAAAAGGACTTAAATAAATTATATTTAAAAAATTGAATTAAGATAACGTATATTGAAATTAAGTTAAAATTATTTATATGAGTAAAGAAATTATGAAGCCTAATTATATAAAATAAGATACATATATGCATGCAATTGGTACTAAGTCTGATTTTGAAATACTGAGAATAACGAAGACATACAAGAATGTAAATTAAATCCTAGGTAATGAGAGATTACAAGATAAATATTTGAATATTATGAATATATGGAATTCATAGAAATAAATGAGGGATATGTAAAGGAAGAGATATATTAGAAAAGTAACTTAATGAAATAAATCGATTAAGTGAAGTTTAACGAAAATATAGAGTATATGTGTAAAGGATATAAATGGGAAAAATACTACAATTATGGAAATGTGACCAAAAGGTGAAACAAGAGTTGGAAATGACCATGGTATAAATTCTTGTGATGTTAAAATATTATGAAATGAATTGAGAATGAAAAATAAAGAGGAATGGTAAAAACCCATATGAGTTGGACAACTAGATTAGATAGGTTGACCGGTCAATTAAGGATTTATGGCAAATACTAGATTACATTTATATTAGACACATAATGTGGGGTATAACCACTAGGAGTTCCAACAGAACCACCACACATATTCCTAATATGAGTGCAGCCACTAAGAAGTTCAACAAGACCATTTCACATCTATGTTGGTATTTAATGTTGGTGTAGTAGCATGTAAGGTCCAAAATATGTGCCACTCTAAAATTATTGATATCTTGTTATCCAATCTTAGGAATTATGCCTTTTGAATATGGGCAAGTTAAATGGTACAAATGGAATGGCAATAATAATAGAAAGATAAGGGTTAACATAAAGTTAACCAAGGGATATTTACCAAGGAATATGGAGTAAATAAATTAATAAGAGGACCGATATGAATAAATAGTGTAATAGTAGTTAAATGAATTAACCAGTAAGATTGTGAACCATACGTAATTAGAAAAAAAGAAAAAAAAAGGTAAATTGGTTAGTACTGCTATACATGAGCAAGTAAATATGACATAATGGTATAGACTTTAAAAATGCAAGAGGAACAAATATATTTAAACTAATAAGTTAAACGTAAACCAAACTTTTATAGAACACACATCACACTAGAAATTTAGTTTAAGTAATGCCATCACTTGTGAAGGGGTAAGTAAAAAAAGGATGATATGAACTTTAAAATGTAAGTTAGTAAGATAAAGTGAAATAAAATAAGTGAAGAGAACAATACCAACTGAGAAAGAGTTGAATCATTATTGTAATGCCCGAAAGATCATGGTGTTATGAATAGCACTTCCCCGGACATGAATAGTATTTTCCCGAGGTTGGGAGCACTAATTCTACTCAATAAAAGTATTAATTATAAAATAATTTTAGATGAAATTTGAAGTCAAAATGAAGTCGTTTAGGTGGTCAAAAATAACAGTTAAGTTTTACGGTAGTGTCATATGAATAATGACCTAGTTTTAACTAAACTGTAAAATATTTAAAAAGTTGCTCAAAAAATTCTAGGATTAATACAACCTGATACTTACAAATTCTAATTAGCCTATTGGCATTGGAATTAGAATTTTTAGAGATCGAAAAATATTTTTACTAAAATCAGATAACCTTAAAAAAATATATTTTTAATTAGTTTTTTGTGTTTTTTGAGCATGAATTTTTAGAGATTTTTGAGGTTTGAATTATGGGGCTCTTGGATTTCAGAAATGAGGTAATAAAAACTAAAAAGAAAACTATAAAAGAGGTCAAAATGGGTCAAGGGATGAATAGTATCACCTTACCCATTTTCCTTTCACTGCCAACATTCCAAAAAGAAGAGGGAGGCAATTTTTGGCTTCTTTAAGCTCAATTCTTGCTTGTTTCTTCCATTCGAGCCCTGGGTCCAAGCCTTCATGACCTCAAGAAGTTAATTCCACCTCGATTTGCATAAAAGAACAATTGGCTCGATTTTTTGCCTTGGTGAACAATAACACAAAATTTTTTGGGTAAGATTTTTTAAATTCTAACATTTTTCCTAGGTTCCTGGAGTGCCCAAGAGTCATTTTATGTAGTCGATTTTTATTTTTATTGCTCATATGATTTATTACAAATTTTTACAAAATGAATTTGCAATGGAATTTGAGAAAGTGGACAAAACTCGAGATAAAAGCATGAGCAAGGTGTGAGTGGGTCTTGGAAGTGCATTGTGACTCCCTTGGTATATGTAATCGATATAAATTCCATGAATTTGGTTATGTTCCATGAATTCCATATAATGACATAAATGGTATTTATGCATTAAATGCATAGTTAATGCATGAATGGGTAATTGATGGTAATGAATGATGTATGATGAAGTGAATTGTAATGGTAGGTGAATGATATAAATGTGGTTTGATGTTATTAAATGGTGGAAATAAATATATATGTATACATGTGTATGTTAATGTACATAATGTGTAGAAAATGTAAAGTGTGCATGATGGATGATGTTAAATGTTTAGGTAGACATCATTTATGATGATGAATACATGAGATGGTATGTGGGAGCCTTAGATGGTATTATGGCCGAAATGGCCATTTAAGCTGTGTGTAAGTATATTTCCTTACATATGTATGTATAAGCATGTTTGCATCCTACATGCATGGTATGCATGAAGTATGATTATGAATTATCGAAATTGACAATATGGACATGAAGAATGAGGAATGAAAGGATGAATAGTATTATGGAGGATTTGGATAACATGATGGCCGAAATAGCCATGTGAGGAATTATGTGTGTATGTTGGCCATTTATATGCATGTGAATGTGTATTCTTGGTTTTGAGCATATTATGGATATGTATGAATATATGGATGACAATAAGTATGTGTGATCATGTTATGGTGTATAACGTGAAAGATTACATGTTTATATATGTATAATGATAAGGCCAAAGGGCCTATAGCATATGATGATGCTTGATACATGTTCTAAATGTTGATTATTATGTATGAACAAGTGTATAGAAGTAATAAAGTGTTAGAATATATTATGTGTGAATATGGCATGAGAGGTATTATATATGAGATAATGTGTTCATTAACAATTTAATGTATGATATAGCACATTGTTATATGATATGAGTTTTATATGGCATATCACTTTATTATTATGCCTATTGCATAGTCATGATGTATATGACATGCATGTAATGAGATGGAAACTTTAATAGCATGTGAATGACATATTTAAGAATATGGTGATTGTAGGCATGAGCTTATAAGCCGTGTGCATGACTTTATAGGCCATATGCATACGTTATGGCAATTATGATGTCATAAGAATGCATGATGCATTTATATTAGGCTAGTATGGATATAATGCATTTATTGGAATATGTGTGTAAAGTCTTAATATATAGCATTATTATGTGGTTTGGGATGTCATAATAATGAAATAAGTTTTAATCATATTATTTCCTAATTTAGTCATTATTGGCTAAACCAATTTAATTAAAAATAATATTAAGTAATAATAATGAGTTGGAACTAAAAATAATTGGTTAATAGCCCATGCAAGTAAATAACCTAGTTAGATAGGTTGATCGGTCAGTAAGGAGTCATAGTAGCTACTAGGGTACTTCAGTACCTCTATGGCCTTTAGGTTGTGATGTGTGAACTTTTGAGTTACTTTTTATGTACTAACTTATAGGTCTAATATGCTGATCTTCGGATCTTATTTTTGATATTCGGGTCTGATGCATATTATTGATTTGACATTATATTCTATTTATGGGTCTAATTGCATGATGACCTAGAGGTCTATGATTTTCTGACCTTCAGGTCTGATGCGTGCAGGGCCTAAATGGTTTTGAGGGTCTAGGTGGTCCACCAATACTCTGTTATCTATAGTGTTATTATTTATTAAATAAGGGCTTTAACAAATGGACTGTAATAAATAATTAATATGGTTGTGATATAAGATGTAATTTATTAATAAATGATTTTTATTATGTGGTGTGTAAATGCTTTATGTCATAATTGTGCATTTATACATATTATGATTAACGTTGCATAACATGTGTGATTGTGAATGTTTATATTTCTTATATTAATGAATGATGTTAATTGACATATTTATGCAAGTTATATTGATTATACCACTAAGCTATTGCTTAGTGCATCATCTGTTTTTGCAATGCATAGGTAAGGTGACAATTTGAGAAGCAAGCCTTGGATCATCAAGTTTCCAAGGGAGAGATTCTTTTGGGAACTTTTTGGTATATTTTTGTATCTAAATTTCATAATGTACAGATAGTAGCACTCATATGGTTGTAATTATAGGGAATAGGGCCTGAATTAGTTGAATTGTAAATTTTGGATTTTAAAAGGCCTGTAATATTTTAAAGTTGATTTTTTTTGGATGCATATTGATTGCATGTTGTGATAAATGTTGCATGCCTTGTGATCCTGAGTTGATTGATGGTCTTGGGGTGATAAGAAGGATCACAGGAGTTGATAATGTTGAGAAAAGTTTATAAAAGTGTTTTTGATTATGTAGTTTACTATTCACATTTGGAAAAGTATCCCAAT
>CANXYI010244873.1:0-25821 GCA_948208565.1 Hura crepitans | reverse complement strand
ATGATAATAGATTTTGTCCTTAATTAACTGTTATTTTAAAAGATTTGTTTTAAATCTTTTTCTGATCAGTTGATAGTTGATTATGTTTTATATTTTATTTGGACTGTAATATCCGTTTTATTAATTATAAGTTACATGTGTTTTCAAATTATTTTTTATCAATAAATAATTTATATTAAAATATTATAAATAATAATTAAAATAGCTATAATGCTGATTTTTTACATAATAAAAATATGTTTTTATGCATATAAAATTATCTTTTAAATTAAAAGTCTTATCTATATTATATAGTAATATATTAAAAATAAAAAAATAAAAATATCCCAGCATGTATAGAGAATACCCTTAATAGTAATTTAACATATAAACAACTACCATTACTAAATTTTTATCAAACACTTGTAAAATTTCCGTTATGAGCTGCTTCAAATTGCTAAACCAAACGGGTTGTAATGCCCATAATTTTCGAGTTATGAATAGTACTTTTCCAAAAAGTGAGTAGTATTTTCCGAGACTTGGGTTACACAAATACTACTAAATGAAATTATTAATTATAACATAGTTATGGATGAAATTTGCAATGAAATTGAAGTCATTTAAAGGGTTAAAAATGCAAGTAAAGTTTTTACTGTAGTGTCTTGTGAATAGTAATTTAGTTGAAATTGCACAATAAAATGTTTTAAAAGTGCTCAAAATAATTCGAAAATAGCACGACTTGATGCTAAAAAATTCTAACTAAGCCAATGATGCTAGATTTAGAATTTTTTGGCATCAGAAGTAATTTAACAGAATTAAGTGAAGACATAATCGTTTAATTTAAATAGTTCCTCTCATAATTAAATTATGATTTTTATGGAACATATAAACCAAGTATTTTTTCTAATTAATGGCCTAAAGAAAAGATTTAATTGACACACTAAAAATTAATTTTTAAAGAGAGAATATGGAAAGAATTAATAACAACCCTAGGATCCAACATATGGCACTCATCCATCCATCCATTTTATGATATATATATGTATATGCAATTAAAACACCATAAACACTCTCTTATTCTCCCTAGCAACCAACGCCATTGTTGCTTCTTCTCCCCATTTCTTTTTCTTCCTCCAATCATTAAACCACACTAACCTTATCCAATTTCCACCGTTAAACTAACCTCTATCATCCCTAGTTCAACATTCTAGCAAGAATTATGCAAAAGCAAGGCTAGTTTAGGAGAATTCACACTTGAGTGAATAGTGACACTTTAAAGGGTAAGTGCTTAATTTCTTAGTTTTATGTTTTTCTAAGATAGAATTCAATGCCAATAAGGTGTATTAATGCTTAAATTTAAGTTTGGAGTAGCTAGGAATTTATTATGAATTTTTCTAATTCAAATTTGAATATGTATGTAGAGAAAGAAGGGAGGTTGCAAGAGAAAGAGAAAGGCAAGGCTTAGGAAGGTGTAATTGAAGTATTTCGGATTGATAGTAAGTGAATTCAATGAATTATGCATGGAATTGCATTAATTTCCTAAGTTTAAGTTTGTGACATTTGTAACTTGCAATGGAAGTGGACATTATGGCCGAAACACATAGATACCAAAATTAGGGATTATGGTTTAATGCATAATTGACTTAATTGAATAAGTGGAATGAGTTAGGAATAAGGAATGAAATGAAAATGTATAGTATGTGTTAAAAGTCTTTATTGTTGAATGGGTTTAGTGTAGGTAAATGGTGTGTGATCATGAATTGTTAATGGTTAATATGGCATGAACTCATAAAATGGATTAAAGAACGATCAATTCTAAAAAATTAGGTTAGATTTGTTATTAATCATGTATGGCCAAATGGATGATAAGGTTTGGCCTAGGTAATTCTAAGTGTATGGCTAAATAAAAATGCATATGAGGTTAAGTGAATGGCACAATGTTGGAAAGAGAAGATAGAACTTATGTGAAGTCATGAATGAACTTTTATTTCAATGATAATTCTTGGTGAGAATGATTGAAATCTATTGACATGTATATAAGAAGTAAAAGTTAATGACAAGTCATTTAGTGAAACATTACAAGGAATTATGTGAGCATCTAAGACTTGAATGAAAAAGGATAATGATACTTGAATAATTGAATTTAAGTGACATTACAAAGGATTTAATGAAATTAAAAGAGTATGAAATCTTAATGTATTAATTGTCAAATACTAATGTGATAATAAATTAATAAAAGATAATAAAGCTCATATTAGTTAGACAACCTATTGGATAGGTTAACTGGTCAATTAGAGACTTAGCATTTGCTAGGACATTAGAGTTCCCATGTTCATGACTGGTGTGGCTATTGAGGTTCTAGATGAGAACCCTCACACATTTTATACTATTGATATGTTAGTGTGGGTACAGCCACTATCGAGGTCCATGAGGGCCAATGCACACATGTTATGCTATGTTTATGTTATGTTATGATGGGTACAGTTGTCAGGGTCTAGAATGCGAAACCTTGCATACCTTTTTAAGATGGGTGTGACCATTGAGGTTTTAGATGAGAACCCTCGCACATTGATTATGAGATGTTATATGATGGGTGCGGCCATAGATGTCCAAAATGTGGGCCCTTCCACAATTTAGATCTCGTTATCTAGTATTTGGGATATGATCTCTCAAGTATGGGCCAAAGGATTAAGTCAATGGAGAAAAATGTGTTCATTTGGACTAGGATAGCTATATTTAAAAATGTTATAAATTGGCTAATTTAAGTTAATTAAATATGAAACTTTATATGATACAAATAAGATAATCATAGTTTATCAATGATAACAGATAAAGTATGTATGATCTAGTATGGATTGTACATTTTAATATTTAATATTGTATATGTTCCACAACTGAATATGCTTGGCATGCATTATGTGTCCATTTGGTACATTTATATGTATATACAATGCATATTTCATTGAATTCACCACTAAGTGTATGCTTAGTGTATCAATTTTCCTAATGTGTAGGTAGTAGATAGTTCGTGCCGCTCAGCCTTACAGTAGCAGCTCAACCATCCAATTTGAGGTATATAAATATTTTGTATGTTTAGATATGATGTATCATAAGCAGTGGCACTTATGTATAGGTGTCGAGTGGGCTTGACCAAAGTTTTGTAATCTATAATCACAGATTGTATATGTATCTTTAGTAAACATATTTTGGATGAATGTATATGTGTGTGAAATGTATGCTTGCCTGTGAAGAGATATCAATGTGCATAGGGCTGTGCAAAACCAAATCAAAATCGAAAATTTGACAATTTGGTTTATTCAGTTCGGTTCTTTCGGTTCGATTTTTTGATAATTTCTTTTTAATTGGTTCGGTTCTTGAAGGGCAAAAATCGAAAGAACCGAACCGACTGAACTTATTAAAACGACATCATTTTGGGTCTTTTATATATAAAAAATAAAAAATATATAAAAATTTCGGTTAATTAGGTTTTTTGGTTCTATAAAAAATTGATTTTTTCGATTCAGTCCTCATGAAATTTTCGGTTCGGTTCTTAAAATTTTGGAATTTCAATTTTCGATTCTTTCGATTTGGTTCAATTATGGACCTAATTGACCGGTTGAACACCCCTAAATGTGCATATATGTACATGAAACGTATGCCTTACATGTATTGAGATACCCATGGTGTCTTGTGTTCTGAGCAGATGATGTGCATTTGTGGAGAATCAGAAGGATCCCATGACAATGAATTAGGATTTAAATTATATAGAAGTGTTTTTTCTTACAAGTTTAAATTTTTGATTTTTACTCTAGATAGCCGTTATGCTGTCGAATTTTTGTTGTAAAGGAAACCATAATTATTTGGATAAAAAGGGTTTCATATGTTTATTTAAGTAGGCTTATAATGCATGGTTGAAATATTTTATACTTTAAGAAGGATTTTAAGAAGTTAATGAGATTATACGTCGTTACCAAGATAAGGTAACTACGTGTCATCTCTTATTCGGGTCTATTAGTTGACTGAGTAAGAGGTGCCATATTTGGTGGTATCAGAGCCTAGTTTAGGCTTTCCTAGGTACATGTAGTTTCATTGGTGTCATAAGATTAGGCATGTGTATCATATAAAGCTACACTTCTAGAGGTTGATAACTGTTTCTTTATAGAAATTCAAGATGAGTGAGCACATACCACCTAGTGGTAACGAATAGGTGGAAACTCATGTGCTGATGAGGATTCATGAGCCCGCTGTTTAAAGGCCCTGATGCCTAGCGATGCTACACAGCCAACCCATGCACAAGCATAGCCAGTGCTACTGCAACAAATTGTGGATTTGCTTAGACAAGCCACTACAATAGCTATTCCAGCTCCACCACTGATGCTAGTACAACCTCCATAATCCCAAGCACTATAGAAAACTTATTTAGAAAGAGTAATGAAGATAGGAGCACTAGACTTCTCGGGAGCAAAGTCTAATGATTCAGCCAGAGTTGAGTATTAGTTGGAAATGACTATCAAGATTTTGTAGTAGTTAAAATGTACACCAAAAGAGAACCTAATCTGTGCCACTTCTTTATTGCAAAGGGAAGCATTTTGTTGGTGAGAGACGATGACAGAATGTAAAGCTACAGAAGAACTAACTTGGGATATCTGCTTGCAAGAATTCAAAAAAAGATACATCTTAGAGACCTACTTTGAGAAAAGAGGTAGTAATTCTTAGATATGAAGCAAGGGTGGTAAACCATATCAGAATACGAAAAGATTTTGCCTAATTGAGTAGATATGCAAAGGAAATCATGCCCATAGAAGCCGAAAGATGCAAAAGGTTTAAAAAGGGTCTCAATAATGATGTCCGATTGCTAGTGGCTATATCAAAGATTAGAGAATTTGCTCATTTGGTAGTTACTGCTTATACAGTGGAGGACATTTTGAAAGAAAGAAGAGAAAACTTCCAAAAGAAAATATCCTTTACTCAAGAACAAGACAATTTAGCTCCAAAAACAGGCGAGAGACAGAAGGGAAACCAAGCCCCATAACAATCTCATAAATATGGCCAGACATAGAAATCAGGACAAGGATCACAATTCAAACTTAAATAGCAATAACAACCTACTAGTGCACCTGTTTCTATAGCAAGAAATACACCAACCGTATGTGAGATCTGTGGAAGAAGGCAGATTTATTGGAAGACCAAGCCTGTTGAGTGCTTTATATGTGGGTCTAAGAACCACTACCAGAGAGATTGCCCCAAGAAATGGGAAGATGTTACTCAGCCTTAAGCTTTCTCATCAATGCCTGCCAGAAGCCATAGAGAGAATAGAGGGGATAGAGCTGGTACCAGTTGGAGATTGAGATCTAAAGCTTGAGCTCCTACACGATAATATGCAATTCGAGCTAGAAAGGAAGCTGGTTCTCCAGATGTGATAGTGGGTAACATTACCCATTTTAGCTTTGATAGACCCAAGATCCACATACTCATATATTTGTATTGCACGAGCACGAGATAGAGAGTTGGAACCAAAACCTATGAACATAGATATTATGGTTAGCAATCCAATTGGACAACATGTGATAGTTAATAGGGTATATAGATAGTGTCCTCTAATAGTTCAAGAACATGTATTCCCTGCAGATCTTATTGAGCTCCTATTTGATGGGTTCGATATTATCCTGGGTATAGATTAACTGTCTAAGCACCGAGCTATGGTGGATTGCAAACATAAGAGAATCACACTCAAAACATCAGAGAGGAAGAATGTGATAGTGGTTGATGAATGGAATTCCTTATCTAATGTTATTTCAACTGTGACAGCTTGGCGGTTGATATGGAAAGGGTATAAGGCATATTTGACTCATGTGGTTGATACCAAGAAGACTAAATTGAATCTCAGTCAGATCCTCGTGGTATTAAAATTGCTAGACAAGTTTACCAGGGTTACCACTAAAGCGAGAGCTTAATTTTGAGATTAAGGTGTATCCGGGTATAACACCTGTATCAATAACCCCATATTTTATGGCACTCACAAATTGATAGAATTGAAAGTGCAATTGCAATATTTGCTAGATAAAAGCTTCATTAGGCTAAGTGTTTACACACCGATATTGTTCATGAAAAAGAAAAATGGTTCACTCTTATTATGTGTTGATTAGAGACAATTGAGCAAGGTGATCATGAAAAATAAATATCTGTTGCTAAGGATTAATGATCTTTGTGATCAGTCACGAGGAGCTAGTGTGTTTTCAAAAATCGATTTGAGATCAGGTTATCATCAATTAAGAATCAAGGAATATGATATTCCTAAACCAACTTTTCACAATAGGTATGGACATTATGAATTCTTGGTAATGTTGTTTAGGCTTACTAATGCCTCTGCAGCATTCATAGACCTGATGAACTAAATTTTTAAACCACATCTAGATCAATTTACGGTGGTTTTTATTGATGATATTTTGGTGTACTCAAAAACCAAGGAAGAACATAAGCATCACTTACAATTGGTCCTTTAAACTTTAAGAGAAACAATTATATGCCAAGTTGAGTAAATGTGAATCTGGTTGAATAAAGTGGCCTTTCTAAGACACATTGCTTCAGCTGATGGCATCAAAGTAAACCCAAGCAAGATCAAAGCTATGTTGGAATGGAAACCTCCTAGAAATGTGATAGAAATTAGGAGTTTCTTGGCACTAATAGGTTATTACAGGTGATTTGTTAAAGGATTCTCCATGATTACTTCTCCTCTAACACATTTACTACGGAAAGACGAGAGGTTTGTATGGGATGATAGATGTCAAAAAAGTTTTGACAAATTTAAAACCATGTTAATTGATGCTCCTATCCTTACACAACTAAAGTTGGGAAAGGATTTTATTATTTATAATGATGCATCACACAATGGGCTCGGGTGCATATTGGTGCAAGATGGTAAAGTAGTGGCATATGTATCTTAACAACTAAAACTTTGTGAAAGGAATTAGCCAACACATGATTTGTAGTTAGTTGCAATTGTCTTTGCCTTAAAAATATGGAGTTATTATTTGTATGGTGAGAAATGCTACATTTATTTGCAATTGTCTTTGCCTTAAAAATATGGAGTTATTATTTGTATGGTGAGAAATGCTACATATATACAAATAATAAGAGTTTGAAATATCTTCCTACATGAAAGGAATTGAATTTGAGATAGTGAAAATGGATGGAATTGATCAAAGACTATGAATATGTTACAAATTACAATCCAGGTAAGGCAAATGTAGTTGTAACACTCATGTTTCAAGGCTCTATGAATAGTGCCACTAAGTCTAGGAAGTGTGCTTAGGTCACTTGCATGTAAATCGAGGTAGTGGCACTAGTCATGAAACTTTGAGAGGCTTTAAATTTATGAAAAAGACAAAAGTTAAAAATTTAGTAGAACCTATAATTTATTTTAGACTATAAGTTACCCATCAAAGTAATAAAAATTTTATAGGCCAAGAATGACTCGAGATATGCCTAGGTGAATACAAAAATATTAGATCCTAAAGCTAAAAAATTCCAGTGAGTCTATTGGTGAAAGAATTTTTGTATTCCAAGGTCATTTGTAAATTCTCAAAATTTTTGAGGTTGGCAGACAAATTGAGGCAATTTGAAAACTACCTTATCGATGAAATTTGGTTGTAAAAATTTATGAGCATGTAGAGGGGATTAAAATATGAATTTTAAAATAAATTGTGTAATTTTTTGAGGTCAGTGTGAATTTTAGTGAATTTTTGAAGTTTGCCAAAAAAATCGAGCCATTTTGAGATGGTTCAAATGGCTGTGGTACCCACCCACACTTGGACATTTGGCTTAAGCCCCATGAAAAGTGGCATATGGCCTTGGCAAGTGGACAATTCCACTTAAACAAAATGAAAATCCCATCCCCTTTGCTACAAGAAATTGATGCCACCTTTAGCTTGACTCCATATTTTCACCATCATCTTCACACCATTTATAAAAGCTCTCAATTCTTAAATTCAATCTTGGGTGTTAGGGAGCTAAAGGGAAATGAGTCACATCAAAAGGAGCATCTAGGAATTAATTAAAAATCTCCAAAATTTCTTGGATAGAAGTTGTCCAGCAATAGGACAAGGTGAGTTCTATGGCTTTTTCCTTAGATTTCCTTAATTCTTTTTGGCTATAAATGGCTGTTTAGGATGCCTAAGGTTTAATACCATATGGTTTGATAGTTTTTTAACTAATTCAAAAAAGAGAAAAGCTTAAAGGAGGGGAGGAAAAGCTTTCGTGAAATGGGCTAGAAGTGTGGTTTAGAGGCTTAAAGTGTAGAATCTTCAATGTTAGAGTATAAAGTAAGTGAATTCAAGTATTCACTTCATGCCCCTAAAATTCAATAGCTTCTCTTTAGGTTTAAGAATGGATTAAGCACCTAAATTAGATTGGATAGGTAGTTACATGGGAGTGTAATAGTATATGGTTTAATGGGATGTAAATTGAAAGGTATTTGATGAAAAGAAGTGAAATTAGTGTCAAACTCTTTGGTAGCTAAGAGGTGTTTTATGATGCTTGATGTATGTTAATGATGCTTAAAATATGTTCATGATGCTTGATATATTTTTATGATGCTTAGGGTATAAATTATTGGATTTGGTGTTCATATATAATGGAATTACTTGTAAATTGATGGGAAAGTAAATGTTTGGCATGAGGTGTATGTGTAGCTGAGAGCTTATTTTAAGCATATGGATAGGTATGGATTGATTAAGTGATCTTAAGTAGTATTTGAGGTTGACAATACATGTATATTAGGCCTATAATGTATGAATTAATGATATGTCATGAAATAAGATTGGTTAATGCATGGATGCATAAAAAACTAGATATGGCTAAGACATACAATGGGCTTAAGCTACCTTAAATTGCATGAAAATGTTGATGTTATGTGTACAATATGATGTATGATAAGTATGATGATGATATCTTGTCTAGGTTAGTTAGTTTTGCACAAAATAAGGTAATATATACACTTAAAGATGACATAAAATGTGGTTAATAATTAGCATTAAGGGCTATGGCTTGTAAATGAGTAATGTGCCTAAATTATATGGCTAAAATGGCTATATTAAGGTGTTTACTTGTAATAGCATGCATGCCTATACTTTGGCCTTTAAGTGGCCTAAGTGTTGTCAGCTTGAGGCTTATGAATGTATGAAATAAATGTTAAAAATTGGATTGAAAAATAAGGTGAAATGAACCTTCAACTACTTGTCACAAAGTAAAGAAAGGGCTTATAACTGTCCAAAAATGACTAGTACCTTAACCCATAATTTACATAGATAGTAAAAGGATAATACATGGTAACTCAATGTGAAATAAAAACTAAGGAATTTATAAATTCAATATTAGTTATGACAATGCCTAAAAATACTACCATAAAAGTGACTCGAAATTGTTCGATAAGGCCTATAACTATATGGGCTAAAATTTGACCATGTGATAAAATTAATAACTAACTATTTTTGACTTAAGAAGATTATAAAAACTTAATTGGTAATGAAATTGACATAAATTAATGTTAAATGGTCCATTAGTTTGACACTTATTAGATCGGTTGACTGGCCATCTTAGGGATTTTTAGCAACTGGTAAATTATCTATTTTTCAGATAGGGCCGGTACAATAGCCTAGATCTAAATTAGGGCCACTGTACTAGTCTGTTCGATAGAAAACTTTCTATCCTTGCCACATAATGCTAGTATTAATTTTGCTAGTGAGGCTGTGTAGGTCTCGGAGGGCCACTACACTAGTCTATTGTCAGACTAGTCTGCTGGGCAAACATAGTCACCTTATCACAGATCTCTTAAATAATGTCAATACAGTGGTGAAGGTCTTAGAGGGCCATTGTACTAGTCTATTGGATAGACCAGTCTGCCAAGTAGACCATAACTCATTACCTGCACCTTAGGCGCTATAACTTAATTTTGTCGGTGTAGCGGTTAGGGTGTAGAATGAGAACCACTACACTATTTTATTCCTTCTAGATGTAGTATCTATCAAGGTCATCTTTCTAGGTAGGACAACTAAAATAAATTAAAATTTCGCACTATAATTTACCTGTGACATTGATATATAAAATAAAGGCATTTTGGTAATTTTACATGGACAATATTTATTGGCTTAATTAGTAAGGATTATGCATGCAATTATTAATAATGATCCCAAAACTATAACTTACATGAGATAAGATAATTAATTGAATGATTTACTAATAGGAACACCTATAAGGGCAATTTGGTAATTTTGCATGTTAGCAACATAGGTTGTATCATGACATTAGAACAAGATAAGAATATGACTATATATGCATGAATAAACTATTGGACATATTATAAATGCTTGAATTCACCACTAAGTATATTATATAGTCAGTGTACCTACTTTGGTGCGCAAGTAACAAGAACAAGGATGTAGCCTTATAAAGCGTGCAATGAAGTTCAAAGGTTATTCATCAGAAGGTTGATAATATACAATTTGTATAGTTTTGCACTCTATATACTTAGGTGGGAAATGGGTCTTATGTATATAAAAGACATATAATGTAATTATATAAGTTTAGACTATGCTTTAATGAACCAGTTATTAATCCTTGTATGAATTTATGGTTTGTTTTGATGTTCTATGAGCCTAAGGCTTTAATTTGTGGTTTTCTTAATTATGGCCTAAGGCTTGCATTGCTATTGATAGAATGGTGATGTTAGGTTGATATTAGGGGGACTAGAATGGTCTAAGAGATGTGAAAATCTATTATTAAAGTGTTTCACAGGTTAAAAATTTTGGGATTGTGACCCGAGTAATTGTTATGCTACTGGATTGTAGGGAAAATCTAACTGGAATAAAATTTCCCCATATTAGTATGAACATGTTGGCTTGAACTTAAATGGACTATAGGAATAGACAGAACTAAATTTGGAGTCAGATAGAATTAAATAGTACAGAATAAGTAAAAAGTTAAACGAATGACTATGGGAGAAATCTAAGGATGTGTGACCTAGTGGGAAGTGCACCACTTATTGGGTTTCTTCGAAAATCTAGTAGGGGGTGCTACATTTTGTGGTATCAAAGCATAAGTTTAATGTTCCTAGTCAAAGTACATGAGTCCCAAGGGTCTAAGTTTCAAATTCCTATAAACTGATATGATGTACGAGGCTGATAAGTTACTCTTTTTGCAATAAGCATATGGCTGATTAGGTACCGAAAAGAGAGGCTGAGGAAGTCGCTAGTTTTGCACCCACTACTATATAAGGGGTAGGCAATACATCAGTACTTAAACCCAGTGATGCTGCATAATAGCGATAGCGATAAGTGCCTAGTAAATAGCAGTCAAAAGCATCCCTTGCTTTGTTGTAGTAGATAGTAAATTTGCTTAGACATACTTCTACTACTGCTGCTACTGCTCCACCTCTACCTCCTCCAATTCCACTACCACCTCCACCATTAGCTCCTTCATAGAAGACTCCTTTAAAAAGGCTGAGGAAAATGGGAGCTATTGATTTCTTAGAGAGGAAAGAGGATGATGCTACCAGGGCTAAGTACTGGTTAGATAGGACATTCAAAGTCTTAGAGCAATTGAATTGTATAGAAGAAAAGAACCTATAGTGTGCCACTTATCTTCTACAAGAAAAAGCTTATAACTGGTGGAACACTATCAAGAGAAGGAAAGCACCTTCAGAGCTAACTTGGGAATTGTTCCTTACGGAGTTCAGGAAGAAATACATACCTGACTCTTATAAAGATAAAAGGAGACAAGAATTCCTAGATCCGAAGTAGGGAAGGAGAACAATGTCAAAATGTGAAAAAGACTTGACCAGACTCCTAAAGTATGCTAAAGAGTTTATTACCAATGAGGAAAAGAAATGTAAGAGATTCTTAGCAAGACTGAATATAGAGCTAAGGATACATATAGCAAATCCTAGAGAGAGAGACTTTACAGTACTAGTGTTAGCTATATATGATATGGAAGAAATGATGCAAGAAAAGAAGGATTTCTTCTAGAGGAAGAGGCAGTTCACTGTGGGACAATCTAGTGTAGTGTTAGGGGATGGTAAAAAGAGGAGAGAGGGTCAGTCATAGACACAGTCTCAGCCTAGGTCCTAGTATCAGATAAGGTATTAAGGGCAGAGACAAGCATAGACCTAGAGGTCTAGATAAGCTTCTATAGGTAAACCTCAATTGCCTCCTTAAGCTAATAGTGCTCCTAGTATAAGGGGTAATAGGAATGGACCTCCCACTTATACCACTTATCAAAATAAGCATTGGGGGTAGTGCAGAGTAGGCAGAAGAGGAGAGTGTTTCCAGTGTGGTGCTAGAAACCACTATAAAAGAGAGTGTCCTTAGAGTCAAGTAAAGGGTGCCCAAACATAAGTATCTAATATTGCACCTCAGAATAAGGGTAAAGGTAAAATAGAGGAGAGTAACCTAGTGCTAGCTAGGGTACCAAATTTGAGGCTCATGCTCCAGCCGAGTAGTATGCTATGAGAGCTAGAAAAGAGGCTATAGCACTAGACGTCATAACTGGTACTTTTTATTTATTTGATATTCTAGTTTTGGCTTTGATAAACCTTAGTTCTACACGTTCATATGTATGTACTGTACAAGCACAGATAGAAGGTTAGAGCCTGAACATGTTAAAGTAGACATCAAAGTTAGTAATCATATACGGTAATGCGTGGTGATTCAGGGGTATAGATTTTTTGCTAATTTGATTGATTTGCCTTTCAATGAGTTTGATGTAATCCTAGGAATGGATTAGCTAACTGAGCATCAAGCCATGATTGATTGTAGACATAAAAAGTTAACCCTCCAAACTGTAGAGGGATAGATAGTAATAGTGAATGGTAAGAGAAGTTTTTTGAATAATCTTATCTCTACTGTTAAAGCATAAAAACTTCTTCAGAAAGGGTATAAGGCATATTTGGCCTATACTATTAACCTGAATGTTTCCAATTCTGATTTAGCACACATTCCAATTGTTTATGAATTTCTTAATGTATTCCCTGATAAGCTACTAAGCTTACCACCTTAGAGGGAACTAGATTTTAAAATTGAGGTATATCCTAGTAAAACTCTAATATCCATTGCTCCTTATCGAATGGCACTTACTAAATTAAAAGAACTAAAAGTGTAGCTATAAGACTCATTAGACAATGGTTTTATCAGACCTAGTGTATCTCCTTGGGGAGCACCTGTGTTATTTGTAAAGAAGAAAGATAGCTCGCTTAGATTATGTATCGATTACAGGCAACTAAATAGGATAACTATGAAAAATAAGTATCCATCGCCTAGGATAAATGATCTCTTTGATTAATTGAGAGGTGCAAGTGTATTTTCTAAGATTGATCTAAGATCTAGGTATCATCAATTGATAATTAAGGAAGCAGACATTCCTAAAAATACCTTTAGAATGTGGTACAGGCACTATGAGTTCTTAATGATGCCATTTGGCCTCACCAATGCACCAGCAGCTTTTATGGAATTCATGAACAGAGTTTTTTAGCCTTATCTAAACCAATTTATGGTGGTATTCATAGATGATATTTTGGTATGTTCTAGAAACAAGGAAAAGCATGAGCAACACCTTAGGGTTGTGTTACAAACCTTGAGAGAGAAACAGTTGTATGCTAAGCCTAGTAAGTGTGAGTTTTAGCTGAGGGATGTTACTTTGTTGGGGCCCACAATTTCAGCTAAGGGAATTAGAGTTGACCCTAGTAAAGTAAAAGCAGTGTTGGTGTATAAACCACCTAGGAATGTAACTAAAGTGAGAAGTTTTCTTAGATTGGCTAGGTATTATAGGAGATTTGTAAAAGGATTCTCCATTATTGCCACTCCTTTGACTAGACTGATTAGAAAGAATGTGAGATTTGAGTTTAATGATAAGTGTTAAGCTAGTTTTGAGCAATTGAAAAAGATGTTGATAGAAGCTTCTATCTTGATTCAACCTGAATAGGGTAAGGATTTTACAATATATAGTGATGCTTCACTAAATGGCTTAGGGTGTGTATTAATGTAAGAAGAGAAGGTAGTAGCTTATGCTTCAAGATAGTTGAAGCCACATTAGAAGAATTATCCTGCTTATGACTTGAAGCTAGCTACTATCATTTTTGCTTTGAAAATATAGAGGCACTCTCTATATAGAGAGAAATGCTACATAGATATAGATCATAAAAGTCTGAAACACCTCCTTACTCAGAAGGAACTAAACTTGAGATAGAGAAGGTGGTTAGAATTAATAAAGGACTATGACTGTGTGATTGATTACCACTAAGGGAAAGCAAATATAGTGGCAGATGCTTTGAGCAAAAAGCTTATGATGACTCTAAAAGCTATGAATGCCAAGTTGCAGTACACTTCAGAAGATGCTATTTTGATTGAGTTATAGGCACAACCAAATTTTAGATAGCAAATCAAGGAAAATCAAATGAAAGATAAGCAGCTGGTTCAGATGGCAAGCAAAAGAAGGGAAGGCTATGAGGTTTGAGTTGACAAAAGATGGGTGTCTGTATTATCAGAACATGTTATGTGTACCTAGTATAGATGACCTGAGGTTGATATACTAAAAGAGGCATATGAGGCTCTTTATTCTATGCATCCTTAGAGCACAAAAATGTATTTAGACCTACAGCCTCATTACTGGTGGACTGGTATGAAAAGAGATTTGGTAGAGTATGTTGCAAAGTGTATGACATGTCAACAAGTGAAAGCTGAACATCATGTTCCTTTTAGATTGCTGCATCCTATAGCAATACCAGAGTGGAAATGGGAAAAGGTGACTAAGAATTTATGATGGATTTACCTTTCACTAGAGATAAATGTGATACTGCATGGGTAATTATTGACATATTAACAAAGATAGCTCACTTTATCCCGGTCATAATCAATTATTCCTTAGAGAGGCTAGCTAGACTATATATGGATGAGATAGTTAGGTTACATGGTTTGTCAATGAACATTATTTCTAACAAGGATCCTCGCTTCACTTCCAGATTTTGGAAGAAGCTATAGGAAGCCTTAGGCACCATATTAGCCTATAGCATAGCTTTTCATCCTTAGACTGATGGATAGTCAGAGAGGGTGATACAGATACTTGAGGATATGATACAAGGATATGCTATTGGGTTTAAGGGTAACTAGGATTAGTACCTATCTTTGGTAGAGTTTGCCTATAAGAACAGTTACCAATCTAGCTTGGGAATGGCCCCATATGAAGTATTATATGGTAGACGATGCAAAACTCCTTTATGTTGGAGTAAAGTTGGGGAAAATAAGATTTCTAGTGTAGATTTAATTAGAGATGCTGAGGAAAAAGTGAAGATAATTAGGGAAAGGCTAAAAGCAGTTATTGATAGGAAGAAATCATATACAGACCTAAAATAGAGAAATATTGAGTATGTGGTTGGTGAAAAAGTATTCCTAAAGGTTTATCCCTGGGAAAAGGTGCTGAGGTTCAAGAAAAAGGCAAATTGAGTCTCAGGTTTATCCAACCTTATGAAATTATAGAAAGGGTAGGACCCTTAGCATTTAGGATGGCATTACCACTTGAGCTATAATAGATACATGATGTTTTCCATGTTTTTATGCTCATGAGGTATAGATTGGATCCATCACATGTGATTTTGATGGTAGATATTGAAGTATAGCTAGATCTGAGTAATGAAAAGGAACCAATTTATATTTTAGCTTGAGAAGTGGAGTAACTACAGAATAAGCCTATACCACTAGTTAAAGTGCTATAGAGATACCATAATACTAAAGAAGCTACTTGGGAGCTAAAAGAGTGAATGAGAGCCTAGTGTCCTCACTTATTTACCCTAGGTAATTTTGAGGATAAAATTTTCTTAAGAGGGGAAGAACTATAATGCTCATATTTTGAGACTTTATGAATAGTGCCACTAGGTCAAGGAAGTGTGCCTAGGGTGCCGGGTCACTTGCATGTAAATCGAGGTAGCAACACTGGTCATGAAAATTTAAGGGGCTTTAAATGGATGAAAAAGGTAAAATTTAAAAATTTAGTAAAACTAATAATTCATTTCAGACTATAAGCTACCCATCTATGCAATAAAAATTTTATGGTTGAGAATGACCTAGGATGTGTCTAGACATACCTTAGAGCTCAAAAATTCCATTGAGTCCATTGGAGAAAGAATTTTTGAATTCTGAGGTCATTTGCAAATTCATATAATTTTTTAGGTTGGTATAAAAATTAAGGCATTCTGAAAACCATCCTATCAATGGAATTTGGTTGCAAAATTTTGTGAGCATGTAAAGGGGGTTAAAATATGAATTTTAAAACCAACGATGTAATTTTTTAAGGTATGTGTGAATTTAGTGAATTTTTGAAGTTTGCTAAAACATTGAGCCATTTAGGGATGGTTTGGGTGGCTATGGGACCCACCCACACCTGGACAGCTAGCCTAGGGGCCATGCTAAGTGTAATAAGTGATTGACAAGTGTGATTTTCCACTAAATAAAAGGAAGAACATCTTTCTCTCCTTACTGCCGGAACCGATGCTAATAAAGGGAAGATTGGGCATTTTATTCCTCTTTTTCATTTTGTTCCAAAAACTTTTACCCACCTAAATTCATTCTTGGGTGTTAGGGAGCTAGGGGAAAAGGAATCATAGCAAAAAGGAGCATCCATTAATTAATTAAAAATCTTTAAAGTTTTCTAGCTCAGCATAGCCCAGCAAGTGCAATTAGGTGAGTTTTATGCCTCCTACTTAATTTTCTTGGTGATATTTGGGCTGTAAATGGATATTTAAGGAGCTTAACATCCAAGAGTCTATGTTTGAATGGTTTTTAAGGGGAATTAAGGAGTAAAGTTGCTTGAGGCAAAGTGGAGAAAGTGACTGTGGTGGGCTAGAATTAAGGCTTTGTGAAGGCTTGAGGTGTTATTTCTTGGAAGGTATGTGAATTCTTGTCATTTAGGTCATGCCTTTCATTCTTCCATAGCTTATGTATATGTATATAAGTATTTTAATGAGAGAACACATTGAATGTTAGGAGAACTTGGGTTAGTTGAGAGCTATTTATAAGAATTAAGGGAGCTTGTATAGTGATTAAAGTGGCAATTGACTATGAATTTATGGCTATGAATATAGATGAATGGATTACATGGTTAGTGCATGAGTTGATGTATGTGTGACTTGTAATAAGGAATGGTCGAGAGGTAGTAATTGAATTCTAGTGTGAGTGTGTGTTGCTTGATAGGTTGGTGATGAATTTGAGCATATAAATGTGAGGAATTATGTGTATATGGCTTAAAAATATAGAGATAAACATGAAAAAGGTAAGTACCTAAGAGCATAAGCATAGGGCATGTGTGTGTACATAGCATGACTAATTGATAAAAGTGGTTTTTAAGGCCTTAGATGCAAGTGTATGTGTATATGGTGCCAGATATAGTTGGAATATTAAATAAATTGTGATATATGTATGTAGTTGTATGGTTAAGCTTGCATGTTATGTAATTAGGCCTAAACTATATGTAAAATGATAGCTTGGCATGTAATTAGTTTGACTACTATGTGTATGAATGTGAAATGAGCTTTGTCTGAAACATAAGCTACAAATAACCATAGCAAATATAAATTATGGAAATAGACTTTGAAAAACATGATGATACTTGAATATGAACTTAAGTAAGATGAACTAAAAGATAGCCTAAAGAGAGTATGCAATATAACATGGCAATAGGCCTAAAAGTGTACCTTAAAGAGCTATAATGTTGTGAATGGATGAAATGGCTTAAAAGCCTAGTTTGTGGCCTTAAGAATGGCTTATTAGGTGTTGGCAATATGCCAATGAACCATATGAACTAAATGATGAAAACTGCATTAAAAAATGAGGTGAAATAAGCCTTAAACTGATTGTCACAAAGTAAGGAAATGACCTATAAATGTCCTAAAATGACCATTACCTGAACCTATAATCCATATAGACAGTAAAAGGATAATAAATGGTAACTCAATGTGAAATAAAACTAGGGAATTTATTAATTAAATATTAGTTATGACAATGCCTAAAAATACTACCATAAAAGTGACCCGGAACTATCCAAAAGGGCCCATAACTGTCTAAGCTAAAATTTGACAGTGTGATAAAATTAATAACTATCTATTTTTTACTTAATAATATTATAAAAGGTTAATCAGTAAAGAAATAGACATAAATTGAGGTTAAATGGCCTCTTAGTTAGACACCCACTAGATGGGTTGACCGATTAACTTAGGGATTTTAGCAGCTGCTACACTGTCTATTTTTTAGATAGGGCTGATACAGTAACTTAGGTTTATATTAGGGCCACTATACAAATCTATTAGATAGACAACTTTCTACCTTTGCCACTTGTTGCTAGTATTAAATTTTACCGATGTAATGGCATAGGTCTCGGAGGGCTACTGTACTAGTCTATTGGACAAGCCAGTCTACTGGGCAAGCACAATTAAGCTATCATAAATCTTTAAAATAAGGCTAGTATAGTGGCAATGGTCCTGAAGGGCCACTGTACTAGTCTATTAGATAGACTAGTCTGTTAGGCAGACCATACCTCGTTATCTGCACCTTAGGTGCTATAACTTAATCAAGCCAGTGCAGCAGTTAGGGTCTAGAATGTGGATCATTGTACTATTTTATTTCCCTTTAAATATAGTGTATTAGTGTTGTCTTTTTAAATAGGCTAGTTAAAAAAATTAAACAAGAACAATATAGATTACATGTAACATTGGAATGTAATATAGGGGCATTTTAGTAATTTTACATGTGTAATATTTACTGGCTTAACTATTAAAAGACTATGCATGCAATTATTGATAATGATTTTAAAACTATAATGTACATAAGTTTAAATGATCATTGGATAACTTACTTATAAGAACACCTATAGGGGCAATTTGATAATTTTGCATGTTAGTAATATCAGTGGTATTTTAAAACTAGAATAAGATAATACTATGATTACATATGCCTGAATAAACTACTAAACATGTTTTACATGCTTGAATTCACCACTGAGTATATTATATACTCAGCGTACCTATTTTGGTGTGCAGGTAACTAGAATAAGGACATAGCCTTATAAAGCGTGCAACAAAGTTCAAAGGTTATTCATCAGAAGGTGGATAATATATATTTTGTATAGGTTTGCACTCTATGTACTTAGGTGGGAAATGGATGTTATGTATATAAGGAACACATAATGTAATTATATGAGTACAGACTATGCTGTAATAAACTAGTTATTAATCTTTATATGAATGTATGGCTTGTGTTGATGTTTTATAAGCCTGAGGCTCTAACTTGTGATTTTCTCTTAATCGTGGCCCGAGGCCTATATTGCTATTTGATAGAATGGTGATGTTAGAATGATATCTAGGGGACTAGAAGGGTTCAGGAGATGTGAGAATATGTTATAGATGTGTTTTATAGGTTGAAACTTTTGGGATAGTGACCCAAACTGCCATCATATTATCGAATTTTAGGAAAAACCTAACTAACTTGAAATTGCTCTATATTGGCATAAACCTAAATGAATTGTAGGAATAGACAGAACTAAATTTAGAGTTAGATAAAATTAAATAGTATCGAATAAGTAAAAGTTAAACAAATGACCATAGGAGAAATTTAAGGATGGGTGACTTAGCAGGAAGTGCACCGCTTATTAGGTTCTTTAGGAATCTTGTAGGGGGTGTCACATTTTATGGTATCAGAGCCTACGTTTAATATTTCTAGGTAAAGTAAATGAGTGTAAGTGTCTAAGTTTCAAATTCCTTTGAACTATTATATTGTATAAGGCTAATAAGTTACTCCTTTTGTAGTAAGGATATGGCTGATTTGGTACCCGAAGGAGGGGCCAAGGAAGTGGCTAGTTTTGCACTTACCACTGTACAGGGGGTAGGCAATGCATCAGTACCTAAACCTAGTGATGCTGCATAGTAGCCACAACTACAAGAGCCTAGTCAATAGCAGGTAAAAGCATCTCTTGCTTTGTTACAATAGATAGTAAACTTGCTTAGACATACTTCTACTGCTATACCTCTACCACCAGTTCCCCTATAAAAGACTCCTTTAGAAAGGCTATGGAAGATGGAAGCTATTGATTTCTTAGGGAAAAAAGAGGATGATACTACTAGGGCTAAATACTAGCTAGATAGGACATTTAGAGTCTTAGAGCAGTTAAATTGTATAAAAGTAGAAAATCTGCAGTGTGTCACTTATCTTCTTCAAGAAGAAGCTTATAACTGATGGAACACTATCAAGAAGAGTAAAGCACCTATAGGTCTAACTTGGGAAAATTTTCTTACAGAGTTCAGAAAGAAGTATATACTTGACACTTACAAGGATATGAGGAGACAAGAATTCCTAGATTTGAAGTAAGGAAAGAGAATGGTGTCAAAATATGAAAAAGACTTTACCAATCTCTTGAAGTATGCTGAAGAGTTCATTCCCAAGGAGGAAGAGAAATGTAAAAGGTTTTTAGCAGGACTGAATGTAGAGCTAAGGATACAGATAGCCAATCCTAGAGAGAGATTTTGCAGTACTGGTGTCAACTGCATATGACATGAAAGGAATGATGCAAGAAAAGAGGGATTTCTTCCAGAGGAAAAGGCAGTTCACTGTGGGATAGACCAGTGCAGTGTCAGGGGACAGTAAGTAAAAGAGAGAGGGTCAGTCACAGACACAGTCTCAACTAAGGTCCCAGTATTAGATAAGGTATCAAAGTAGAGATAGACACAGACCTAGAGGTCTGGACAAGCTTCTATGGGTAGACCTCAATTGCCTCCTCAAGTTGATAGTGCTCCTTGTATAGAGGGTAATAAGAATAGACCTCCAACTTGTACCACTTGTCAGAAGAAGCATTAGGGGTAGTGCAGATTGGGCAGAAAAGGAGAGTGTTTCCATTGTGGTCTTCAGAGGTAGGTAAAGGGTGCTTAGATAGAGGCATCTGATGTTGTACCTCAAAACAAGGGTCAGAGGCAAAATAGAGGATAATAGCCTAGTGTTAGCTCGGGTACTTGATCTGAGGCTCATGCTCTAGCCAGGTAGTATGCTTTGAGAGCCAGAGACGAGGCTGCAGCACTAGACGTTATAACTGGTACTTTTTATTTATTTAATGTTCTAGTTTTGGCTTTGATAAATCTTAGTTTTACACATTCATATATTTGTATTGCACAAGCACAAAATAAGGGGTTAGAGCTTGAACATGTTGATACAGACATCAAAGTTAGTAATCCTATAGGGCAGTGTGTGGTTATGAACAAGGTGTATAGGCAATACCCTTTAGTGATTTAGAGGGATAGATTTTCTACTGATTTGCCTTTTAATGAGTTTGATATGATCTTAGGAATGGATTAGCTGAATGAGCATCAAGCCATGATTGATTGTAGACATAAGCAATTGACCCTCTGAACTATAGAGGGATAAAAAGTGATAGTGGAGGTTGAGAGGAGTCTTCTGAATAATCTTATCTCTGCTATTAAAGCACAAAAACTCTTTTAAAAAGGGTGTGAGGCATATTTGTCCGATGCTATTAACCTAAATGTTTCCAACTTTGATTTGGCACATATTCCAATTATTTTTGAATTTCTTAATGTATTTCCTAATGAGCTACCAGGCTTACGACCTCAGAGGAAACTAGATTTTGAAATTGAGGTATATCTCGGTACTGCTCCAATATCCATTGCTCCACATCGAATGGCACCTACTGAATTAAAAGAACTGAAAGTACAGCTAGAAGACATATTAGACAAGGGTTTTATTAGACCTAGTGTATCTCCTTGGGGAGCACCTGTGCTATTTGTAAAGAAGAAAGATGGGTCATTTAGATTATATATTGATTACAGGTAGCTGAACAAGATAACTATGAAGAATAAGTATCCATTACCCAAGATAGATGTTCTTTTTGATTAGTTGAGAGATACAGGTGTATCTTCAAAAATTGATCTAAGATCTGGGTATCATCAATTGAGAATTAAGGAAGTTGACATTCCTAAGACTACTTTTAGAAATTGGTATGGGCACTATAAGTTCTTAGTGATGCCATTTGGGCTCACCAATATGCCAGCAGCTTTTATGGATCTCATGAATAGAGTTTTTTAGTCTTATCTGGATCAATTTGTGGTGGTGTTCATAGATGATATTCTGGTGTATTCTAGAACCCAAGAATAACATAAATAGCATCTCAGGGTTATGTTATAGACCCTAAAGGAGAAATAATTATATGCTAAGCTCAATAAGTGTGAGTTCTAGCTGAGTAAAGTAGGTTTTTTAGGCCACACAGCTTTAGTAGAGGGAATTAGAGTTAACCCTAGTAAAGTAAAGGTAGTGTTAGAATGGGAAACACCTAGGAATGTAACTGAAGTGAAAAGTTTTCTATGATTAGATGGGTATTACAAGAGATTTATAAAAGGATTCTCCATTATTGCCACTCCTTTGAGCAGATTGATTAGAAAGAATATGAGGTTTAAGTGGGATGATAAGTGCCAAGTCAGTTTTGAGCAATTGAAAAAGATGTTGATAGAAGCTCCTATCCTGATTCAACCTAAACAGGGTAAGGATTTTACAGTGTAAAGTGATGCCTCATTGAGTGGCTTGGGATGTATGTTGATACAGGACAGAAAGGTAGTAGCTTATGCTTTAAGACAGTTGAAGCCACATGAGAAGAATTATCTTACTCATGACTTGGACCTAGCTACTATTGTTTTTGCTTTAAAAATATGGAGGCACTATTTGTATAGAGAGAAATGCTACATATATACAGATCATAAAAGTTTGAAATATCTCCTTACTTAGAAGGAACTAAACTTGAGATAGAGAAGGTGTTTGGAATTGATAAAGGACTATGACTGCCTGATTAATTACCACCTAGGGAAAGCAAATGTGGTAGTAGATACTTTGAGCAAGAAGTTTATGGTGACTTTAAAAGCTATGAATGCTAGGTTGCAGTACACTTTAAAAGATGCTGTATTGGTTGAATTATAGGTGAAACTAGATTTTAGATAATAAATTAAGGAAAATCATATGAAAGATGAACAATTGGTTTAGATGTCAAGTAAAGCTAAAGAGGGGAAGGCCACAGAGTTTGAGTTCATAGAAGACGGGTGTCTATATTATCAGAATAGGTTATGTGTACCTAGTACAGATGACCTGAGGTTATAGATACTAAAGGAGGCACATGAATCTCTCTATTCCATACATCTCAGGAGTACAAAAATGTATTTAGACTTGAAGTCTCATTATTAGTGGCCTAGTATGAAAAGAGATGTGGCAGAGTATGTTGCAAGGAGTTTGACATGCCAACAAGTGAAAGTTGAACATCAGGTTCCTTCTAGATTGCTACATCCTATAGTAATACCAGAGTGGAAATGGGAAAAGGTGACCATGGATTTTGCGATGGGTTTACCTTTGACCAGAGGTAAATGTGAAGCTGCATAGGTGATTATTGACAGACTGACAAAGATAGCTCACTTTATCCTGATCAGAATGGATTATTCCTTAAAGAGGTTGGCTAGGCTATATGTGGATGAGATAGTAAGGTTACATGGTATGCTAGCGACCATCATTTCTAAAGAGATCTTTGTTTCACTTCTAGATTTTAGAGGAAACTACAAGAAACCTTAAGAACCAGATTGGCCTATAGCATAATTTTTCATCCTCATACTGGTAGATAGTCAGAGAAGGTGATATAGATACTTAAGGCTATATTGTGAGGATGTGCTATTGAACTTTAGGGTAATTGGGATTAGTACTTATCTTTGGTAGAGTTTGCTTATAATAATAGTTACCAGTCTAGCTTAGGGATGGCTCCATATGAAGCATTGTATGGTAAACGATGCAAAACTCTCTTATGTTAGAGTGAAACTGGGGAAAGTAAGATTTCTAGTGTGGATTTAATCAGGGATGCTGAGGAAAAAGTGAAGATAATCAAGGAAAGGTTGAAAGTAGCTGTTGATAGACAAAAATCATATGTTGTCCTGAAGTGGAGAGTTATTGAGTATGTAGTGGGTGAAAAAGTATTTTTGAAGGTTTCTCCATGGAAAAGGGTGTTGAGGTTTGAGAAAAAGGGGAAATTGAGTACCAAATTTATCTGACCCTATGAAATTATAGAAAAGGTTAGAACTCTAGCATACAAGCTGGCATTACCACCTGAGGTACAATAGATACGTGATGTTTTCCATGTCTTTATGCTTAGGAGTTATAGATCGGATCCATCATATATGATTTTGATGGCAGATATTAAAGTACAGCCTGATCTGAGTTACGATGAGGAACCAATTCAAATTTTGGCTCGTGAAGTAAAGCAGTTGCAGAATAAGTCCATACCACTGGTTAAAGTACTATGGAGATACCATAATATTGAAGAAGCAACTTAGGAGCTAGAAGAACAGATGAAAGCTAAGTATCCTCACTTATTTACTCTAGGAAATTTTGAGGGTGAAATCTTTTAGAAAGGGGAAGAATTGTAATGCCCATGTCTCGAGGCTTCATTAATAGTGCCACTAGGTCCGAGAAGTGTGCCCGGTGTGCCGGGTCACTTGCACATAAATCGAGGTAGCAAAACTAGTCATGAGACTTCGAAGGGCTTTAAATTGATGAAAAAGGCAAAATTTAAAAATTTAGTAGAAACAATAATTTATTTCAAACTATAAGCTATCCATCTATGTAATAAAAATTTTTCTAGCTAAGAACGACCTAGGATGTGCCCGAACGGACTCGAAAATATCAGACCTTGAAGCTCAAAAATTCCACTGAGTCCATTATTGAAAGAACTTTTAAATTTTGAGGTCGTTTGCAAATCCTCATAATTTTTTATATTGGCATGCAAATCGAGGCAGTCTAAAAATTGCCTTATCGATGGAATTTGGCTGCAAAGTTTTATGAGCATATAGAGGTTATTAAAATATGAATTTTAAAATAAACGATGTGATTTTTTTTATGTCTGTGTGATTTTTGGTGGATTTCCAAAATTTTGTCAAACATTGAGCCATGTTGGGAAAGTTTAGGTGGCTGTGGGACCTACCCACACATTGTTAGCTAGTCTAAGGGCCATGCCAAGTGTTAAAGATGAGTGACAAGTGGATAATTCCACTAAATAAAAGGGAGAAATTTTCCCCCTCCTTACTGCTGCCTGTCGACGCCACACAAAGGAGGAAGAGCGATTTTCACCTTCTTCTTCATTACATTTCTAAAGATTATCACCACCTAAATTCATTTTTGTGTGTTAGGAAGCTAGGGGAAAAGGAATCACAGTAAAAGGAGCATCCATGAATTAATTAAAAATCTTCAAAGTTTCTTGGGTTAGCACAGCCCAACAAGTGCTATTAGGTGAGTTTTATGCCTTTCACTTGATTTTCTTGGTATTTTTGGGCTATAAATGGATGTTTGAGGAGAGTAACATTCAAGATTATATGTTTGAATGGATTTTAAGGGGAATTGAGAAGCAAATTTTCTTGAAGAAAGGTGGAGAAAGTGACCATGGCAGGCTGGAATTGAGGCTTTGTGAAGGCTTGAGGTGTTGTTTCTTAGAAGGTGTGTGAATTCTTGTCATTTAGGTCATGCCTTTCTTCCTTCCATAGCTTATGTATGTGTATATGAGTAGTTTAATGAGAGAACACATTGAATGTTGGGAGAACTTGGGTTTGCTGAGAGCTATTTGGGAGAATTAAGGGAGTTTGTGTAGTGATTAAGGTGGCAATTAACTATGAATTGATAGTTGTGAATGTAGATGAATGGATTACATGGTTAATGCATGAGTTGATATATGTGTGACTTGTAATAGGAAATGGCTGGGAAGTAGTAATTGAATTGTGATGTGTATGTGTGT